>PITA01010743.1:0-70268 GCA_004023965.1 Spilogale gracilis | reverse complement strand
GTGGGCCTAGATCCCAGGACCCTGAGATCATGACCTGAGCTGAAGGCAGAGGCTTTAACTCACTGAGCCACCCAGGCGCCCAATATTTTTTTTACAATATTTTATTTATTTGACAGAGAGAGAGAGAGATCACAAGTAGGCAGAGAGGCAGGCAGAGAGAGGAGGAAGCAGGCTCCCCACTGAGCAGAGGGCCTGACGCAGGCCTTGATCCCAGGACCCTGAGATCATGACCTGAGCCCAAAGCAGAGGCTTTAACCTACTGAGCCACCCAGGTGCCCAATAAAATCCTTTTTTTTTTTAAAAAAAAAGGAGGAAAGCATGTTTGCTAGTGTCTATGATTTATTGCCTGAAATAGTCTTAGAATGACCAAAAAAAAAAAAATTGAGGAATGAGGAGGTAAATAACTAGGATTTTAAAAACTATATACCTATGAGCCTGGGGCTTAGGATGGCATGTGGGAATGTTCCTGCATGCTTCAGTATCACTAAAAATAATTATATTGAAAAATCATTTCCAGCCTTGGGAAAACATCACCCTAAGGTAAAGCAGACTTTCTTTGCCTTTCAGTCCTTTGTGAGAGGGATTTATATACTAGAAGACCCATCCAAAAAGACATTTGTTTTTAAGATGCCAATCTATCAGTGTTTTAAGACTTTAAAAAATATTGGGGTGCCTGGGTGGCTCAGTCCTTAAGTGTCTGCCTTCGGCTCAGGTCATGATCCTGGAGTTCCAGGATCGAACCCCGCATAGGGCTGGAACCCCCGCATAGGGCTGGAACCCCAGCATAGGGCTCCCTGCTCAGCGGGAAGCCTACTTCTCTCTCACTCCCCCTGCTTGTGTTCCCTCTCTCGCTGTGTTTCTCTCTGTCAAATAAATAAAATCTAAAAAAAAGAAAAAGACTAAAAAATATTGATAGTTTCCTGGTCAAATAAAAGAGTCTACATGCTTCGTGGGTGTGTCTTTTCCTTGATTAAAATGTAAGTGCCTTACTAAACTCCTCAAGGGTGGGCACCATAAACTTTTGATATCCCTCATGCCTGCTTGGTATGCCTACAGTCAGCAATCAACAAAGGGCAGGAAGGAAAGGAAGAGAAAAAAAAAGAAAACGACAGGACGGAAGCAGAGGCAGGGAGAGGAAAGGGAGGGAGGCTTCAGACAGGTACAGAGATGAATGCAGTGCAAAGGAAGCCCTTCAAACAAGAGTGAGAGACCATGACAGTGAGTGATGGGTCAAAGGCGAGAGTTACTTTGCCCTTTCTTCCTCCAGTATGTTTTTTTTCTGCTTTGGGGCTATTTTTCTTGTTCTCCAACACATTTTAGGGGGTTCCATCTGCTTTCCATAACTCGTAGGATAAATTTTTCTGTAGTGAACGGAGCAACATGGGCTCCCAAGAAGTGTCGCCTGACATGTCCCTTCCCAACCGTGCCGCTGCCCAGTCTATCAGAGTGGGACTGGAGGGAAGGGCAGGCATTCTTTTGTCATTTCATCTTTCAGAGAATGAGGTACTTGGGAGCTGGATAAATATCTTTAAAGAAATTAAAGCTTTTTGTATTAAAAAAAAGAGCCAATAAAGATGAAGTCTTATTACAGATGATACACTTGTTGCATGTTACTGAGAACAGGGTCTTTTGTGGGCAATACAAATAAATGACTTGTGTCCTAATAACATTTTCATGATGCTAATTTAAAAGAATTCTTAAATCCTCATTAAAAACAAATGCATTCCTTTGACTTTTATGGTTTAAAAGAAGCCTAATTTTAAGACTATAATTGAGGATTAATTACACTGCCCTTTTCTATAGACCACATGATAAAATACTGTGCACTGTTTTCCACACTTACAGAAAGACTTTCAGCACTTGATTTTAGAGTAATTTTTCCTAGACTTTCTCTCAAAAGTAAGTGATACTTAGCATATAACCGTAGTGTGTAACATTATCAGGATTTCCTCTTAGGAGTGACACTTCTTTTGTGTGCCTTCTGAAAATAATAATTAATTATTTTTTGGTGCTGACTATATAACATAGGGGTTGTAATTGTGGATTGAAATAAAAAATAGTACACCTTTCATATTCTAAATGTACGTTCTCCACACCTATTGTCATCCTGGATTTCCTCTCTTGGAGCCCAGCTTATCAGCCTCTGAGCGCCCACACCCAAACCCACACCTCAACCTGAAGCCCCCAGGGATTCTTCTTCCCTTTACGTGTCCTATCCCACAATCCTACCAATTGTCAGTCCTGTAGATCCTGTCTCTTTGTCATTTCTTCTCTCCATTCCCTCCCCTCATCCCCAGTGCTCTGAGAGTTCACTCTTACCAACCTTTGCCTGAGTGCTCTGATGAGTTTTTTTCTGCCATATCCCCACCGGTAAATGGAGCCATTGTATCTCCCCAGTGTATTATTTTTTAGACTTGATGAAATGAAATCCATGCACTATTTGTCTAAAATTTTGTACATTTATAAAGATAAATTTTAGGGGTGCCTGGGTGGCTCAGTTGGTTAACCGACTGCCTTCGGCTCAGGTCATGATCCCCGAGATCCGGGATCAAGTCCCACATCGAGCTCCCTGCTCGGCGGGAAGCCTGCTTCTCCCTCTCTCACTCCCTCTGCTTGTGTTCCCTCTCTCACTGTGTTTCTCGCTGTCAAATAAATAAAATCTTTAAAAAAAAAAAAGATAAATTTTAAATACAGATGACAGCAACAATTTTTAAAAGTTGAATTTATTAACAGCACAAAATGTGTTTACTTTTATTAAACGTCTTACAATAAAAAAATTTTGCATGTAAACTTTTTTTTAAAGATTTTATTTATTTCTTTGATAGAGAGGAACACAGCTAGAGAGAGAACACAAGCAGGGGGAGTGAGAGAAGGAGAAGCAGGCTTCCCGCAGAGCAGAGAGCCTGATGTGGGGCTCCATCCCAGGACTCTGGGATCATGACCTGAGTGGAAGACAGACGCTTAACGACTGAGCCACCCAGGCGCCCCTGCATGTAAACTTTTTATTTAGTCTTATTAATATACATGGAGAAAAGAGGACAAATCGTTAAGTTTCTATCTCAATGAAGTTTTGCAAAGTGAATATAGGAGTGTGACCATGTAATTTAAATCAGGTCCCAGGAAATAGATCATTACCAGAAGTCAGAAGTTCCTCCGTGCCCTCCCCTAATCCATACAGTCCCCTACCCTCATCCTCCCACCCCCTGCTGCCAAGGATAACCACTAGCCTGACCTCTCTGACCTCTGCCACCACAGACAATGTTTATTTGTTTTGAACTTTATGGAGTAGTCAAATAGTGCATCCTTCCTGCATCTGGCCTATTTCGCTCAATGTGAAGTCTCTGAGATTGATCATGTTGTAACAATGTGTTTTTTCATTCTCATCCCTGAGATATCTTACTCATTTTGACTACTTCATCCTTCCCATAGCTACCTTCTCAAAGCACAGCATACAATTTAGGTAAGCCTTTCTTTATTGATATAAAGTAGTATTTCAAGTATTATGGACAATGTAAACTGTTGTGGCCAGAGTCTCATCAGATCTAGGCCTCCTGTGTGGTTGAAAGAGATTTGAGCTAGGAGAAGTTTAGCTGTGCCATTTCCTTGTGCTTGAATTATTCATGTCCTCTACAATTCGATGTGTCTTTGCAGGGATCTTTTAAAAACTGTGTATTCACTTTTCCAGGGCTACTTTCTCTGAAATTAGATGACATAAGCCATCAATCCACTTGACCGGGCACTTTTGAGGTACAACATACAGTCTAAAGTGTGTGAGATGAGGGGTGCCCTGCCAGCTCACTGTGGAACTCTCGGTACTCTCCTATCAGAGTGAGTATCATGTGGCCCCCTAGCATGCAGAAAAAGTGAAGGCCTTCACATTAATTCATATATTGAATGCTAGTAAATGCTTAGTTGTTTTTGAAGACAATATAATATA
Organism: Spilogale gracilis; assembly: GCA_004023965.1. NCBI lineage: Eukaryota > Metazoa > Chordata > Mammalia > Carnivora > Mephitidae > Spilogale > Spilogale gracilis. The sequence goes on along the minus strand of PITA01010743.1, from coordinate 66,331 downwards.
TATATATCAACAAGTTCCCATATTCCCTTCCCCTACCATAGTGGATCAGCCTGCAGCCCTCCCATTGTACATCCTTCCCATTTTGGAAACCACTGCTGAAAGAAATGGCTATAAGAGAATCCCAACTCTTTGCTAGCCTCTTATCCCACTGAAGCCTACCCTCCAAAGAGCTACTATATTCCATTTTTTAAATGCATATCTAATCAAGGGTATTTCCATGCTTGAAACTTCACTCCCCGGTCCCCTTCGTTAGCTGTACATATTGCCTCCAGCCTATAGGGCGCTCTTCTTTCCTGTCCTTCAGACTGAGCTGTCCCTTCTGCAGAGCTTCCCCGGTTGTCCTCTAGTCATCAGCCAAGCTGACACAGGCCTCTTTAACTTTTGCTGCTCTGGCTTCCATGCCCAGAAGTCACTCTTGCAACTTGCATGCTGGACAAATCCTTTTTTATATTTGCAACTCAACTTAAGAATCAACTTTTCTGTGGAGTTTCTCTTTGTCTGCAGGAGGATATTTGCAGGCATCTATGCAACAGGGCTCTGCCCTCCACTCTAGCCCGTTTCTGGGGCCAGCACTTTCTCAAATGTACACTCCCGGCACACAGTGATGGTTTACAAATGACCACATTCATTAGATATAAAAAAGAAAATGACTGGTTCTCAAACTTCAGAGAGTAACACAATCATCTGGAAGGATTTTCAAAGCACAGATAGTTGGGCCTTACTCCCAGAGTTTCTAAAGTCTTGTGCAATACACAGAAAATATATTCTAGAAATTTCCATCACAGTTCCCTTACTCTAATGTTGGCCATAGTGGAGCAACCTGGTTGGGGTGTGGATAGAGTGGTGCTCTGGTAAGATTATATACCATATTTCAAAGACTAGATGCTAAATAGGGTTTCTTGGCAACAGCACTATTGATTTTGGGGGCTGGGTAATTCTTTGGTGTGGGGGTGCTGTTCTCTGTCATGTGCATTCGAGGGTGCTTAGCACCATCCCTGGACTCTGGCCACAAGTTACAGGTAGCAATTCCACCCTGAGCCCTCTCTGACCGCTCTCCACAAGGCCCCACCCCAGGCTGTAATAACTCAAAATTTCTTCAGTCATTTGCCAAATGTTCTGTGGTGGACAAAATCTGCCCCTAGATTCAATGCTTCTTCGCTGTGTGATTTGGGGCTAATTAGGAAATCTCTCTGTATTTTAGTGTTATCCATTGCCTTCACCCTGCTAATCCTTCTGTTCTCCAAGGCTCATTTTTAATGACTCTGTGGTTTCTTTTGTGTAAATGACTATAAAATTTAAATCTCTAGGTCCCATGTCTTTGAACCTGCAATTGTGTGCCAGTGATAGCCTGTTGCATATTTGGGCTTTGATTTTTCTTGCCAATACCTCGAATTCAACATGTATAAAATAACTCATTTCTATTCCTTTTTTCTTTCTGATTTCCCTATTTAAATGAAATGCATCATTCCTTTTTTAAAAAAGATTATTTATTTATTTATGAGAGACAGCACACAAACTGTGGGAAGCGGCTGAGGGAGGAGGGACAAGCTGATGCCCTGCTGAGCCCGCCTTGGGGTTCCATCCCAGGACTGTGGGATCATGACCTGAGCAGAAGTCAGACACTTAACTGACTTGAGCCACTCAGGTGCCCCAAGGTTTTGACTTTAAAAACAAAACTGCAAACTAAAATTAATAAGTATTTTAATCAAATATCTGCAAAATATAACACATTATCAACTAACCAAATGCAAATCAACTTTTAGACAACTAGATATAGATTATACTTAATGTGGGATTTGGGTTCACTTGGATGTGTCTGACAGAAGATGGGGTTGGGCTGCCAAATCCAGGGCCGAGGCCCTCGGGACGATGATAGTCTTGTGAAGAAGTTGGACATTCAGGTTTTAATGGGAAATGTTTTCATTTTAGATGTTGGTAACTTGTTTATTTGAATTTTTTAAAAAGTATGTAAGTATTTGTGACAGTACGGATGGACCTTGAAGGCATTATGCTAAGGGAAATAAGTCAGAGAGGGAAAGACAACTGCTACATGATAGCAGCTAAATGTGGAATCTAAAAAAACAGAGCTCATAAAAACAGAGACTAGAATGCTGATTGCCAGGGGCTAGGGTGGGGGAATTGGGGAGATTTTGGTCAAAGGGTACAAAATTGTAACTAGAAGATGAATAAATTCTGGAGAATTGATGCATAGTATATTGATTACAGTCAATAATACCCTATTATATACTTTAAAGTTGCTAAGAGACTAGGTCATAAACGTTCTCACCACAAAAACGAAATGATAATTATGGGACACGATAGAGGTGTTAACTAGCACCATTGTGGTAATCATTCCATAACAGATAAGTGTCTCAAATCAAACTTTGTACATCTTAAACCTACACAGTGTTATATGCCAATTATATCTCAATTTAAAAAAAACAGTAGCCTAAAAAAAAATCTGTTGTGGGCCAGACTGGGTCCTTGGGCTACCAGTGCATGAATTTGGTTTGATTGGCTTGGATTATTGCTACAGCCTTACTGATTTTTCCACGTTCGTTCTTTTGACCCATCTTGTTCACAGATCTCCCTTCAAACTTTCTAAATCTTCAATCCGTTAACCCACAGATTAAGTGTAAATTGCTACACCTGACTTTCAAAAAACAGCATCAGTTTGCTTTTAATCACATTTCCAACTTTATTTTTCATTACACCTGCTACAGGAATTCTACACTGTATTCAGATTGGACAAGCCATGTGAATTACATTCCTCTAGATTTTGGCGGACACATTTTCCTTACCCTGGATGCCTGTATTCTCTTCTCCATTTATTTAATTCTTCCAGGACTTTCAAACTCATTTCATGTCTGCATTATCTATAAATTCTTTCTTGACCTTTCCAAACTGATTTTACCTCTTTCCATGGTATTTGTTGTCCTTAGCATTCATTTGGTAGATACTTTATACCACTTTGTTATTTTATTTTATTTTATTTATTTTATTTTTTTTAATTTATTTGACAGAGAAACACAGCCTGAGAGGGAACACAAGCAGGGGGAGTGAGAGAGGGAGAAGCAGGCTTCCCGTTGAGCAGGGAGCCCGATGTGGGGCTCGATCCCGGGTCTCCAGGATTATGACCTGAGCCGAAGGCAGTCGCTCAACCAACTGAGCCACCCAGGCGCCCCCCACTTTGTTATTTTAATTCACGTTCAGGTGCATTTTGGTCTTGTCTCCTTAATAAATGTTCAATGATGTTGACGGATCTAAAGTTGTATATCCTGCTTCAAAGTCCAGAAACCTAAAAAGTTAACATATTCAAAGCCTAGAATAAAGTGTCCTTGAATAATAATACCATAACACCAAAATGGAGAGTCAATATGTAAAAATGGTCATGCCTCCAGCTGCCTGGGAACATTCCTAAGACTGAAGAAATGTTGGAATTAATTGGCCAGATGTTCTGCTCCAAGTAAAATGTATTTTTTTAAGAGTGAAAGTCTGTGACAAGAAATATAAGGCACTTATTTTTCCTCCAAAGCTTCTACCTATATACTTTTGTCTGTTTATTCCTTCTCCAGAAAGCAGTACAGACGAAATACAGCTCCAACTTACCACGCTTTATATTGGATTGAATTTTCACTACTCAGTCATGGCTCTTAGTACCATATTGTCTATCACATTGTTATGTGATTCTTTGTATTGGCTATCACATCATAATGTGCTTTAAGGCAAGTTGTAATCTATTATTTATATTTAATAAAAACTGAGCCTCCATACATAGTAAGTTCACATGTAAGATGCTGCCACCCAAACATTCCAAGAATCTGAGGTTACAGAATCTTTTCATCTTGCATCCGAGGGTTAACACTGAGCAGGGCAGTGTCATTACTAGCGGGTCGCTGACTTTGACCTTGTACCTTTCCTCTCAGTGTGAGATGCTCTCATACTCTTGGTGGTAATCTAATTATGATGTTGGCTTTTTCGTTTTGTCTTTGTCAGCTCTACTACCTTCAGATGATGTCTTGTATTACCTCTGTTAGTGAGAGTGGCCATATTAGCACCCAGATTAGTTCCCCTTAATGAAAGGAAGCTTTGTCCATTAATATTCCCAATTGGTTTCTAAAAATGAAGCCTAATGCTTTCTTTAGGACAGGAGTTAAACCAGCCAATCCACAATTTTCTGAACCTAGAGCATCCCTGGATCTTTATTATTGTTACCTAGTTTCAATTCCTTAAGAATTTCTCCTGCATTCCGGACCGATAGGACTCCAATTAAATCACCTTGGTGTTTCAGTGTTGTGCTATAACTTTGGCCAATCAGGACTTTTTTAAATGAGTTTAACACTAACACCAGTAAGAGTTGATGCTGCAGTCTTGTTCATTCTCTTGTTTTATGAGCAAATGAGCCTTGTGAGGAACACAAAGATGGTTTCCACTGCCTGCTTGCAGAAGCTGATGTACTTCTGATCCCCTAAAGAGCAGTTTGAAGTAAAATCAGGCAGAATACATTGAAAGTAGCTAGCTTGTTTATTTCTTTCATTTTGAGTTAAACATTTTTTTTTTCTTTTTCTTTCTCATCCTGAGCCTAATGGTCCATTTCCAAACTGGAGTTAAGTAGCTATATGTTCCCTATCATCTTCCACCCATCTGCTCTTTGTCTGCTTGGGGCAAGTTTTCGAAAACAATTCCATTTTGTCAGTTTCCACCTCATTTAAATACATTCAGAAAGCTGTGAGTTACTGTCCTGAACAGTCTTCCAAACTTTCAAATTAATCTGCCATTTAAAACCCTTTGTTCTTCATTTTAACTTTTGCAACTTTTCTTTATCCAAGGGTCCTTGAAGTTATTAGAAATAACTCCAGCAGAATGTGGCTCTCTACTTCCCTCACACCTGCCTTCCCTTTGGTCTTGTGCATTATTAAAAGAAAAAATATTCAATTTCTCTTTTCTTGCCTCAGCTGTGAGTTTTTCCAATGTTACATTAACCAGTTTGCTTAGAGTGGGAATTTTTTTCTAGTATTATATTTTTTATAGCATATAAAAATAAAGTTAAAAAAAAGTTTGAGTTTGGGGTAGCAAATATCCTGCTTAATAGATAATTCTCACCAATTCTTTTTAGCAGAATGGATGCAATCTTCAGGCATATAAATATTTTTCATGCCAAAGATGTGTGAGTCAAAGAACAGAGTGCATTTCTGATAAAAAGAATAGCCCCTGCATAAGCCATAGAATACATTAATGAAAACGGCATTGAGGGTATGTCTGGCTGGTTTGATTGTAGGAGCATGAACTCAGTCTCAGGGTCATGAGTTTGAGCCCCACGTTGGGCCTAGAGCTTATTTGAAGAAAAAGCATTGAGAATAACTATGTATTTAGAACTGTGCTAGCACTGTGGAGGTATAATTTATAGCATGTTAGCATTCTTGTTGGAGGACAGACTTTGATATGGACATTGAAATGACAATATAAGGCAATATGTTGAGAGAAGTTACAAGGTAATATTGTCAGGAGTGGGTTATGAGTGTCATTGAGTGAGAATAATCAGTGATGTCTCCATGGAAGAGCCGAAACTAGAGCAAAGTTTTGTGTGATGGGAGGATTCAGGCAGGCAAAGGGCAAGAAAGAGGGCATCTTTGATGGGGGACAGTGGGACTGAAGCTTACAGGCAAGAAGTAGAAGATGTGGCTGGTCCTAATACATATTACCGTCAGGAGTGCGATCTAATTTTGAAAAGGCCTTTGGGGCCAGATTATGAAGGATCTTGACTGAAAACCAAAGGAATTTGGAGTTTATCTTTAGACCAATAGGATGCTATTGGATGATGATTATTCTCTTTGTATTTCAATTTACTATGAAGTTAGGATAATAATAGTTCCTTTTGCATAGGATTATTGTGAGAAATAATTGAATTCATGTTTTAAAATTATTTTGTTCCTGGGGCTCCTATTTTAACTTTACAGTGATGTTGCTTATTAAAAAATAAACACCATCATATTTTGTTTTAACAAGAAAAAATAGCCATGAATCACAAAATCACGACTATAGCAAATGTGAATTCATAGAAAACAGTGGTTGAAATGTTATTGGATATTCATCTTTAGGTTCATTGTGTAAGAACTGACTTGATTAAAAAGGAATTAAATTAGTTTTGTGGGCTGGAGTGAATTTAGGGAGAAGAAAGGAAAATGAGAGGAGAGCCTAAGGTGATTCCTACTGTCTGGAAAGATTTCTTGCCGGGGCTCTATGATTCTTCTCTAAATGATGACACAGATTACGCTCTGCCGAAATGCGATCATCATATCTAGTGTACTGACACTTCATGAAACCAAACTGACTCAGTGCCAATGACCTTCCACACACAAACTCGCTCAGTGGACCTTGGCATCCATGGAACACAATCTACTCTCTTAAAGGATAAAACACTTTAAGATCAAATCTTTGCGATCCGAGTGACAGTGTGGTATAATGCAATATAGGGGATTAGGGGGTGGAGGTCACACAAGCATTGTTCAGCTGTGTGCTTCCAGGCAAGTTATCCAGCCTTTCTGATATCCTTTTCTTCATCAGTAAAATAGTAACTATTTCAGGAGATCACAGTGAGGATTCATGAAACAGTGTATCTCAAATGACAATCGAGGCACCTGGCCCACAATAAGTACTACTCAGTGGTGTGTTGCGGGACCTGTGCCAGCTCTCAAGAACTGATTAATAAATTATCAGAAATGTTGAGAGCTGAGTGTTAAACACAAGCATTAACTCACAACTAAAAAAGTTATATTAAAATCAACTGTAATATACTAACAAAATATCACTTTCTAATCATTTTATTATATTTTATTATCATCTGTCTATGCTCTGAGGCTATTCAGATCTATTATATCTGTAGGATGGGAATATTAGGTAACAGTATTCCACTGTACATTTCTTCCCAACTCTGCCCTCAATCACTACTTGGTGGTAACTTGAAATCTTGGTGTACTTGTACCACAGAAGTACTTGTACCACAGATACTGGAAATGCTACAAATCAGGGCTTTCCTCCCACCAGTCCTGCTCCTCTACCCTCCTGAAGAGAGCTGGTTGTTCAACATTTCCCAGCACACCACTGGTAACAACAACAACAACAACAACAACAACAGTTTTCTTCCCTTTAATATACGTAAAGTGTGTGGGCATGTGTGCTATATGCTGGTGAAATGTGAGCCCTCATTGTTTTTTTTAATATTTATTTATTTACTATAGAGAGTGCACAGGTGCGGGGAGGGGCCAAGGGAGAGAATCTTCAAGCTGACACCCTGCCCAGCATGAAGCCCAGTTTGGGGCTTAATCCCACCACCCATGAGATCACAACCTGAGTGAAAACCAGGAGTCCAACCTCCAACCGGCTGATCCACTCAGGAGCCCTAAGTCTTCATTGTTCTCGATTGGATTAATTAATTAGATTCTTCGACCTGGAAGGAATCTGAGGCATAATCTCATTTAAGTCCTGAAGACATTGGACAGGAGGGACTTAGGAGCCCTATCCTGACATCTGGGTTCAGCTTGAATCCCACTGCATCCCTGTCAGCTCTGTCCCGAGATCCAGGTTTGGTAACTCATCTTGGGCCTCACTCTCCTCCTCAGACACCTGGCAGCACTGCCATGGGCATCTCCCTTCCTGCCTCTGCCAGGGCCCCTGCCTCAGGACCCTGAACCTCTACTGTTTGGCCTTTGCCTTGTCCTTCCCAGGACAACCTTCTGCTGCAGGGACATCAACCTGCCTGGAGCAGATCCTTGCTACCTCTGCCCACCTAGCATGAGTGTGTCCCAGAATTTCACCTGCTCCTGGATTCCCTGCCCGCAGAGCCTGCCATCACTGTTAGACTCAGCCTCCTAGACCAGCCATGCCAGAACCCCTAGTCGTAATATTGCCATACTCAAGCTACCAACTCCCACATTTGGCCTGCTGGGCTGAGCCCCTTTCCTCCCAGTCCCTGTCCCTGTGGGCAAGTCTGCCTCGGGGTCATGTATCCTGCTAGCCTTCTCTGTCTTTCGGTGGTTGGTTGAGGTAGGGAAGATCCTGGGACAAAATACGGAAAAATAGAACTACAAAGGGCAACTAGCTCTACCACACAGTAAAATACCCTGGCAAGCCTCTATAACCAAGAGAGTTTGGTACTGGCTCCTTGGAGAAGAGAGGCTCATTCCAGAACTGGAGCATGAAGGGTACAGATGAACCTGTGATGCCCTATGATCTTATTTCCTAGGGAAACAGCAGAGTCTTTTCTGCCAAGATCAGGCACAGGCGCATTTCTACCAAACTTCCAAAGACCATGTGGTTCACGTGCTCTATAAATTATGCCTGAACAGCTGTCAACAAGCCCAGGCCCACAGATCAAACCGGGCTCACTGACACCTGTTTTTATACATCAAGCTAAATTGGACAGTCACACTCATCCATGGCTGCTTGTTTTTTTTATTGTTTATGGCTGCTTTGGAGAAAAGTTGAATAGTTGCAACAGAGACCATGTGGACAACAAAGCCTGAAATATTTACTGTCACTATTGACCCATTATTGCAAAAATGTGCTGATACCTGTTCTAATATACTGAAGAGGAAGGAAAATTTTCAGACTCATTTTTGGAAACAAGTTTAACTCTGATCTGTAAGCTTGACCTTAAAGACAGCATGAGAGCGAGAACTGCAGACGAATATCACTCATGCACACTGAAGCGTACATACTACGAAAATATACCAAGGAAAATGTTTGTCCCAAACCTCACTGACACTATTTTGAGCAGAAATGTAATTTTGTTCATCCACACACATCTGTGTTATCCCTGGTGGTAGCGGTTTTGATTTTGGGGGGGTCGCTGTGCTTCGTGTTGGGGATATGAACACAAATAAATTATAAAGGAAATTATAAATACACTTAATGTCCAGGGGGAGGGGAAGTAGACCCTGAAAATATTTTGCTTGAAAATGATGTTGTTTATCAGGGTATAAATGGGAGGTGTAAAAGCCATTGCCAGGTCAGGGGGTTCAAGGAAGGCAGTGCCTTGAGGGTAGGCATATGGTCTGGTACATTACCTTGTTCATTTTTTTAAAGAGTTTTGTTTATTTGACAGAGAGAGAGAGAGAGAGAAACCGAGAGGGGGGGGGAAGCGCACAAGTAGGTGGAGCAGCAGGCAGAGGGAGAGGAAGAAGTAGACTCCCCGTTGAACAGAGAACCAGACATGGGGCTCGATCCCAGGACCCCGGGATCATGACCTGAGCTGAAGGCAGATGTTCAACTGACTGAGCCACCCAGGTGTCCCTGCCTTGTTCATGTTGTCCATATTGAACCTGGCACACATCTGTGATCCCGGTGTCCAGCACCAAGCCTGACTCCAGTTCCCTCCAGATGAACTTCTGTTCTGTTTCCTTCTGTTCTGTTGGGCTTCACGGGCCCAGCCCAGGGCCTGGTGCTCAGCTCCTGGGGGCAGGCACCGTGTCGTGCACTGTCGAGTTCCTCGTGCTCAGGACTCAGCCTCCTCTCAGCTCCTCAAGGGCACATAGCTTGTGCACTGTTTTCCATGTGCCCAGCGGTGAGTTTGGTGCTCAGTCCCTTGTGGGTAGGCATCTTGTATTGCACTGTTGCATTCTTTGTGCCAAATGATAAGCTTAGAATAATGGCTTTCATGGTACATTGTTCGTGGGGCCCACTTGTGAGCCTGGCACACAGCTCCCTGAGGGTTAGGCTAACATTTTGCCTTGTGCACCTTCATGTTCCTTGTGCCTAGTACCGGGTCTGGCACATAGTAAGTAGTAATTGGAATGATTCTCAGTTGAATCTTGAAAGGTCAGCAGAAGTTCCCTAGGGAAATGCAAGAGATAGGATTTTGGGTAAAAGAAGTAACCTGAAAGAGGCAGGAATGTAAGTGTTGAGTTTTGTATAGACTCCCTTCCTACTTTTATTCCTTTCTCCTCTTATTTTCCCTTCAGATTTTTTTGCCCTGCCTGGCCAGTGGCATGAAACATATTTCTGGCGACCCTCTGAGACCTCTACTTACTGTTGGGGGCAACATGTTGGGGACCCTGGTTCCACTGGCCATAGAAGGTATATCTTTGCAGTGAGATAAGCAAGGCTCAGGGAGCTTTCTCCAAGATGACTGTTAGGCTCAAGCAGCAGCAGAACGAACACACACACACACACACACACACACACACACACACACACACCCCGGAATAAACCTAACAAGAGACAACTTACGTTAACTGACTTTTTCACATTCCCCCTGCTCTACCTAGAAACAGCTTTTTGTTATTTCATGGTTTCCCGATGAAAGATGTCACGGGTGGGAAAATCTTCAGCAACTCTGCAAGTGTCAGAAACGTTCAAAGAGGAGGGGAACATGTTCTGAAAGCTGAGTTAAAACCCCTCTCTCTGAATGCCCTTCACAGCCTCAGGTCTGGTCTTTTCAGTTTGGCTTTTGAAGTTCTGTTATCTTTCAAGCTTAATTCCTCTTGGAGTGTGACCAACTTACTAGAGAAGTTACGCTTTTCAAAAGAAATACCGAAGCCCGTCATTTCTGTAGGAATGTGGATTAGCATTCCTGCACTTCTCCCATTAGCCTTTGCTCTGTTTCAAAGTGCATTCTTGTGCAGAGCTGTGAGTCCCACGCTCTGGTTTGCGGAGAAAATTGACAAGGTCAAGCCCCGTGAGTATGCTACAGGGATCCCCCGCTCCATCTGACCCATCCTGCTGTGACTGAGTTTAGGTCCAGATGTATGGGAACGCTGCTTCTCAAAGGTCATGGGGCCTGCCACTTTTTTGAGGCGTGGGTGTATTAAAAAATAAAATATGTCAAAATATGCGAAATGTATCCAAATTTTCAGGGACTGCAGTCTGTTCTCATTTGGAAGTAATGCCGCTGGTCTAACTTTGACCTCTTTGCCAATGTGAGGCTTGGAGCCTGTGGCCTTTCTTGGGCCTCCTGCTGTAAGTGAGGGGCCCTGCACTAAACACATGCATCTCAGAGTGTCCATATTTGGGGGTCCCTGAACAACTTTGGGCATCAGAAGCTACTTTTCAGCAAACAGTGATCTTTTGGCATTCTTGATATTATTTAAATAGTTAAATTTTTTCACTCAATTAGGAAAAAATCATTCAGGGGCGCCTGGGTGGCTCAGTTGGTTGAGCGACTGCCTTCAGCTCAGGTCATGATCCAGAGACCCAGGATCGAGCCCCGCATGGATGTTCCCCCTGCTCAGCGGGAAGCCTGCTTCTCCCTCTCTCAGTCCCCCTGCTTGTGTTCCTTCTCTAGCTGTGTTTCTTTGTCAAATTAAAAATATATATATATTAAAAAAAAAGAAAAAAATCATTTACTCTGGTGTAGAGTGTGAGTCTCGGGCCACATGGGATGGGGATGGGATGACATAATCCTTGTCCCAAAATTGCTTATTGATACAGAAGAAATGTCAAAGACACCATTCTCTTAATTATGCTACACTTACTAAGACAATAAAGTCAACATGTACATATTAGGACAGAGAATAGTGGTTTTCCACCTGGGCTGCCTGTCTGTACCATGAGAGGTAAGAACTGACATATGCATTTCTTCTAGGTCTCTTCCAGAACTGCTTGTGAGATACGGAATCAAGCGGCCCGGAGATACGGAATCAAGCAGCCCATTAGCCATATTACTCCTAGTGCCCTGACAAGTGTGATTCTATTGACGTGGGTAAACTGTCAGGTCAAGATTTTTCTTCTATTCACAGCTGCAGCCTCTTCAGTTAGTGAATTTCCAAAACCATTCATTCACCAAAGTATATTCCTCAAAGGTGTGCCCATGTCTGTATGATATCGCCAATTAACTGAGATGCAAGAATCAGCTAGACTCGCAGAATGACAACTGCAATTTGCAAGTATTTTTACCATTAGCAGAAATAATTGGGTCATCTGTCATTTGGTTGTTTTTCCTTGTACGTACAAGGCCTTCAATAATTGGTTCAATTAATATAATTCTTTCATTAATATCTACTAATGATTTTCTAAACTTGTCAAAGCAAATAGAAGTAGGTATTTCTCCTATTCAATGATGGGGGAGTTATTGTGTACATTTAGATCCCTGTTATTCTCCGGTATTCTGGGGGCTTGTGAACTGTCTACATCTCATCCATTATATTGTCCATTATATTGTGTCTGCACATTCCCAGACTAAGATGCATTCACATGCAAAAAGGTACAAGTCATGTGTAAGTAAAAGCAGCAAAAAAGAGCTCTATTTCTATACCACCGGTGAACTGAGCTGCTCAACTTTCATATTATAATCCCCTAAACAATGATACTCAGAGCATGGTTTACTATGATGAACGTGAGTTTATTGTTTCTGAAATTCACAATTTTAATGTGTGCTTCATTAAGTGCAATGCCTAACAGTTTAACAGAGAACACTCACAGATCGACATTTATGGAGGGGCGAGGTCTCTTACATAAACAGAAGTTGACATCTACTGCTTCACCATTTGTGTGTTAGGAGGGCGTTAAGAAGTGAAGTGGCTGGGGCTGCCTCACCGGCGCCTGGCATGAGGAGGTGGAGAACAGAGTTTGAAGGTAGCCCTCGGTTCTTAGCACTTGTATTTTACGGCACGTTAAACATGTAATGGGCATTTTGGAGCCCAGCAAAAGCCTGTTGTGTCCCCTGCGGTTTGGTGGGTTGGCCACCAGAGGTCTATTTGCATAGAGGACCTTAGACTCTCCTAGCAGAGAACCAGACTCAATCCAGCAGGAAAGCCTCTATCATCATAATGAAAGAGGATTTATTCATTCAATCCACAAATGTTTATTGAACACTAATCATGATATTCTGAGTTTAATATGGTGTCTATTACCCAAATTTGTCTTCTGCTCTAGCCTGGCCTTATGGAGAGGGTAGATTCTGAACATAAGAATTGAAAGAGATGCTTTGTTGATATCTCCATAAGAAAGTTTTGGTGCTTTTTAAAAGGTAGTATAACAGAAGACTAGAAGGATGCCCCTCACATATACTCATAGGCTGAGGATGTGGAGGCTGTGACAATGCCTAAAGGAGAAGCCACAGTGCCCAAAAAAATTGGCTGAGGGGCTGAGATGTCGACGGCCCTACCCGACAGGCGTTCTGTGGTACAGGCTGGCTTATTTGTCAGCAGAGCTAAGAAGCCCCTGAAGCCTTCTGGGAATGCTTCAGGAGCATGTTGCAGAGGGCTGGGGCCCATGTGGGGCAGGAGCCAGCCAAAGAAATGGAAAAATAATTAATTTCAGGTAAAGAATTAAAAAAATGTTTAAGATTTTATTTATGTATTTGTCAGAGAGAGAAAGCACAAGCAGGGGGAGTGGCAGCCTGAGGGAAAAGCAGGCTCCCCGCTGAGCAAGGAGCCTGATGAGGGACTTGTTCCCAGGACCTTGAGATCATGACCCAAGCCGAAGGCAAATGCTTAACCCACTGAGCCACCCATGCATCCCACATAAAGAATTTTTAAGTTATTTCTCCAAATATTTCAAAGACATTGTTTGCAGGAGAACGTGAGAAGATTAAAGTGAAGATGATGCTCTGGTCACCAATAATTTGGCCAATTTAACATGTTGTTAAAAAAAATAAAAGGAAAAAAAATTTTTGTAACAATGAAAAAAAAAATAAGGGTTTGTGTGGCTGAATTCAGCTGGTTAGTCCATGTGTCTAAACACAGATAGACTCAGTGGGTGTCTTCTCACTTTGTAGTTTTTCCCATGAGGGGGCTGTGGATGAAAAGCCAAGCACTGGGACTATTCTGTCCTTGTGATTCTGACCACTCACCTCAAATACAGTTTGTCTTTAGTGCTGTTTGAACCTTTAGCATAGAGTTCCCAAAGACATTTCAGGAGCCCCGGGGGATTTACCAATTCCGCATTCTCAGAGCTTGATGCATGGGTCTGTGTTCCAAGGAACTTCACACTATTTTTACATTAGTGCCTCAAACACAACAGCTGCAGATAATAATGCCAAGTAAACATGTTCTTAAATTTATCTTTAAATTTAATTGTGCTTTCAGAGAAACTTGATACAGTTCAGGTGGAAGACTCATGGTGGTGATCAAGCCAAATAACGCGATAATCACATGGGGATGAGACATTGTTCCAGAATCGCTGAGAATCACACCCATGCACATATGTGTCCGTGCACAGGCACACGGTCGTGGCATGAATAGTACTTCCCACGTGAGCACCTGCCGTATCCTCAAATTAGCAAGACATATGTCTTTCTACCATTAAAACGTCTTATATTCGATGTAGCGACACTTTAATTAGGTAAGTTGAATTCTTTTATCAAAGTATCTGTTTCCAGATCAGTTGATGTGAAATATTAATTTATTGAGTTTTTCTTTTCTTTACGCATTTCACTTTGTTCGGCTGGACTGTGACACCTTTGGAATGGAATTTTTAAAAGGCAGCTGTGCAAATTTGATAGGTAATCGCTAACAAAAGAATGGTTTTGATTATTCCCATAATGAACCATTATCATTAGCTTCTTTCAACAAGCTTACAGATACAAATATGCCCATACATATTACATGTGTACTAAATGTGTGTACATTTTAATTTTAATGCTAATTTATATTTTTATACAGACTCAATACACATTACTATTCAAGGCTGATTAAGTACAAGAGGGATGAAATGCAGCCAATAAAACAAGATTAGAAAGAGATTAGAAACAAATTTTAATTAGAAAATCACCACCTCAAATCTTTTCAGGAAGTATGCAGACATAAATAATAAAGAGAACCATTTAGAGATTTCTTGAAAAGCAGCCCTGGGCTGGAATTCTGGAGGGCTGCAGTCTGGTTACAGCCGTAATGCTGGATTTTTCTAATGACCTTTAGTAATTGTTTGCTGGATGTTTCAGAAGCTGGGAACATATTAGGTGATCAATAAGTGCTTCCGGATTTCATTAATCCCTGGAGAAAGAACCTCGGGTCTTTGTTTTCCTTACGGGATAATTTTTGAGGCCATTTAGAGGAGGTCCTGGGACAAATTTGAAAAAGACCAAGTCTCCTGGCTTTGATCTTTGGAGACTTTGGATGTTCTAGATCAAGGCTAGATTCTATGGGCTTGTAAAAAGACCAGAAATATTTTCTCTTTTTAGTGTATAAACCGTAATGTTAAAGACATTGTTATATAATCTATACCTTGTCATAAACTTCTCTACAAGTTACCATGAAACTGATTTTCTACCCTTTGAGCTTCAGTGAAAGTATCCCAAAAGGAATGAGATTTGCTCTGGTTTTCATCACCAGGGAATTGCCACCTTGAGGGTCACTCTGCCTGTATTTGCCTTTGGGAACCCGCAAGGGTACCCCTGTCCTTCAGGACTTCTGCTTGCTTTGTTTGGAAATGCCCTTTGTGACTGCTGCCTGCTGCCCCATCACCCTGTGAAGATGAACGAGCAACAGCTGTATAAACAATGCCAGTACTTTGGCAAGCACTCTCTTCTTCCTTATTTCTTGTGATTGTCTTCTACGGCCACTGTACCAAATTACCGCAAATCAGTCGTTGTAAAAGACACAAACTTGTTCTCACATTTCTGTAGGTTTAGCAATCTGACATAAGCTCCGCTGGACTAAAATTAAGACATTGGCCCGTGTTCCCTTCTGGAGGGTCTAGGGGCAATCCATTTCCTTGACTTTTCGAGCTTCTAAAAGGCTGCCCATGTTCCTTGGCTCACGGCTCCCTCCCTGTACCGCCCACACCAGCAATGCTGCGTCTGCTTGAAAAGGACATGAGAAGAGGAATTCTGTGCATTCAGAAGTGCTGGAGGTAGCCAGCTCTTTGTAAAGCTACCAATCTACGGGACACCCCTCACCCTCACGGTGGGCTGCTTTTAAAGTGGGGGTAGTATGTGTGTTAGAAACAATAGCCCTTTCAGCAGCAGCTCCCCAAGACCTGGTAGACTGACATGGTTCATGGACTCAGAAGAGATAGAAACAGGCCTATCAGGTAGCAAGCCTGCTGCCACCTCCGTCTTGTACCTAAAAGAGTGTTTCGTCTCAACTGAGCTGCCTTTAAATAACAGACGCTTGTTCCTGGGGTACCAGTCAGGTGCTGAACGCATATTGTTGTCAGTTCAGTTCTGCCTCTTCAACTCCCCACCTCATTTTGAATCATTATGAAATAGCAGTCTTATTCCTAAAAGGTACAATAAAATGTAATTGGAAAGAAATCTTTGAAAGTGCATTTGCATTTGTATTTGGTGCGTGTGTCGTAAGGCATCCTTTATTAGAACCTTACCATATGATCATATTTGGCCGAAATTTCATCCTTGGCCTCACTCTAAAGGAAAGGCTTCCTACGAAAATTGATAAACAGATGTAGGGTGCCTGAGGAAACTGCTTAAGGCAACAGACTGTTTTGAAATACTTGAGTAACATCAATCTGGGAAAAAAAAAAAAAAAACTATGCCAATTAAGAGGATTCTATTTTGTAAAGCAGAAGCAATTAGATATTTTTCAATATATTGTTAGTTTAGTTTTGCAGCTTATCCACTTGGGAATAATTTCAATGAGTTTGCTTGAAGATAGTCTATATTTTCACCTTGTTAGCCCAAGTTGTTAAGATTTTGCCATATTCAGTCATTTTTAGGGGGAATGTTTTTGGTGAAGTTTTCTTTTTTGCTTACACTGTAGACTGTTCTCCTGAGCAAACAATGGCTGCTGAGTGCGCCGAAAGAGTACAAAGGACTTCAGCAGGAAGATATTATTTATGATCATTTGAAATTCTCCATCCCTGGGAAATTCTCAAATCGGGCTTATGAAGGCGATCCAGTTTAGTTAATTGCTAATTGGAGAAAGTAAAAGCTTATTGGCGGGGCTGGCATTTGGACTTCCCTTGTCCTTGGCTCCCACCTTCCCTTAAACAGCAACATGCCTCCTGGGTCCCAGGTAACGCTCCTCACAGGGCCTTTCTACCAGCTGTGGTGCCCAAACTGCTCTCATGAGGCCCTGTCAGCCTTAGTAGCAATTTGTGACAGCTCTTGCTTGTCCCTCCATATAAAAGGGGCTAAATCTAAGATCAGATGTGATTATGATGGTTCACATGCCTTTGCTTTCTCAAACACGAGTAAAGATCCTAATGTCTTAGAGGCAGAGAAGTTAGTAGGAATAACTGAGGGCTTCCGGGAGGTGATTTCAGCTTGAGCAGGGGATGGACTTGGAACTGGGGATGTGTGTCTGGGTTTGTAGGTCTCTTTCTCTCTCTGATCCCTCGGGACTTTTGTTCCTGATTGTGTATTTGTAATCAGAATTCCTTGCCTTCCCAAATGGTGTCATTTTAGCTTTTTTGGTCCAGCAGAAACTTTACTGTTGCTTAAAATTTTCTT
Organism: Spilogale gracilis; assembly: GCA_004023965.1. Classification (NCBI taxonomy): domain Eukaryota; kingdom Metazoa; phylum Chordata; class Mammalia; order Carnivora; family Mephitidae; genus Spilogale; species Spilogale gracilis. The sequence continues at coordinate 48,984 of PITA01010743.1, read as the reverse complement.
TTCGCTTTGCAGTTAGAACTGTTTCACAAAGCCTTCTGGTGCCACCAAGGCTCCAGGAAGAACGCAGAGATTTCATGATGTAAAAGGAATGACTTATTCAAGAGAGCCCTGGTAGAGCTAACGTAATGAGCTGAGCATTTCTCTAGAGTCTGCTGCCTGTTTGGTGGCAATAGGAAACATTTTTCTAAACAAGGAGGTTTAAAACCTCCAGTGAAAGTAAGCTATTAAGTTATAGGATTTTTACTTCTCTCTACATTGCTCAGTCAGCAGGGGCTGGTGGCTGGCTTTTTTTTTTTTTCTCTCTCCCCAGTGGCGTGAAACCCATCTCCAAAACATCCTCCCAGGCTAGCCCTTCTGCTTTAGGTCCCTATTGGGAGGGGAAACTCCAAGGTTTAAACATTTCTCAAACTTATTCACGAAGCAGAACTGCTGGAAATCACAAAGCTTTTTTCTGAGTGTGATGAAGAAATACTGGCTTACTGAGCCAAAAAATAACCAATTAGAAAAATCAGTATAAATCAAATAGATTCTTAGATTCTTTGAATAAACTCTGATATATATATATATATATATATATATATAAATTTATATATATATATGCAGCAAAATTTAAGAAAAATTTAGATCATAAAAGATGATCACTGATAAATTTCTATTCATTGTTTTAGAAAAATTTCTCTAGTTGCCTAGGAAAAGACTGCCATTTTTCAGTTTTATTGGTGGAATACTCAGGCTGACTTCTGGAAACAACCGTGTTCCAATGGGGTGTAATTTCACAGTTACTGCTGTAAAATGGTATTAGCTGCCTAGTGCTCTAGAAAGAGTTCCAAGAGAATTGAGATGGCGTGTGATTATGGCCTTGACTGCAATATGCAGAGTTTCCTCTGATGGCTAGCTGACAGTTGAGGCACAAAGAAATCTAATGTTACATTCATCACGTTTCGATTTCATTCATGGCTTAAGGGAGAAGGGACGGGCCTGTAGACCAGACACCCTCTCTCCAGAGTCACTGCATGGTGAGTGAGAAGCTGGCCTGTCAGTATGTGCCGGTGTGCAGCTGGTTCCACGCTGAGAGAATGGCATCACCGCTAATTGAAACAGGAGAGATGATTACTAAGTCTGTGCTTGAGAAGCAATATATACCAACACCAGAGGGGAAAGGGCTATTCATTGAGAAAAGTTCACCATCAAATCACTGGACAGGAGAAACAACTCATGGAGAAAATCAACATGTATTACAATCAAAGGGAATCCATTGTAATTTGCTCATTTCTCTAGGCACTCTCCATGTGATGTCGAGCAAAACTCCCTCAAACATCTTCTACTGCATAAGTAGTCATGATTGCAAAAACTCCATCTTTGTGTTGTTGTCGACACCTCTTTCCATGGTTTTCTGAATTATATTTAAGCATGAAACAGGTATCTGATGTTAGCACACACCCAATTTAACATTAATTTCCCTGGATGGAAATAGGAGCCATATGTTTATGTTAACAATAGCAGTACTACGCATTTGATCTTTCTGAGCAGGCTGGTTTCTTTTTTTTTTTTCATCTCTAAGAGGGAGTTCTGAGAGTTTGTATTCATTTTTGAATCATCAGCGGCTTTCAGTACAGAAGCCACACAAGTTTCCTAATCTTATTTTATTTAATTTCTCCATTGGTCTGACTGTGATTAGAGGTTCAAATAAAATTGTGATTCTTCTATGCCTTGATTATGTTAAAGTATTTCTGTCGCCTGACACAACAGCAATTCCAGGTAAATTAATTGTTACAAAGTTGTAGCTCTTCTGCTACAGAAGAGGTGACTTTACCACTAGATTGATTTCCAGATGGCTGAGATTTTTTGTTGTTGTTGTTAACATACTCAACCTCACTTCATTAAAAAATTTTCACAAGGGTACCGAAATCCAGCGGAGAAGCGTTATCTTTCCAAGCGCGCTCATATGCACTTGAGCAGCTTCGATTTGGTGAGCCAGCAGGGGGCGTGTGAAACAAAATGAGTAAAAAAAAAAAAGTTGCAGATAGACTAATTTTAATCCATTCCATTTTTAAATACCACCATAACTTTAATTTTCACAATAAATTAAATAGCAATATTCAGTTTACAAAATAGAATTACTTAGTGTGAAACCAGTATTTACAACAATATACATTATGTACATGACATTTCTCTTCGTTGACATAGAACATGGAAGAAAAAGGACTTTAATTTTCCAAAGCGTGATTGACATGCTACAAGTGACACCATGGTGTGTATACGACAAAACAATAGTGCAAAATCACCACAGGAACTTTGGGACAATGTCAATTTTATGAGATACGACATTCTTTCAAATAATAAGAAAGTAGGATTTTCTGTTTTCACGACACCAATTCAGTAGCTGAATTAAAGAACCAGCTTTCCCTTAGAAAATAACGCATAACTGAATCCTTTACTTCCTGAAGCTTCACAGCCATTGGTACGTTTTCACACATAATCTTTTGGCTTAACTCTATGAAAATGGCGGGTGACAAATTCTGACTCGAAGACTAAACTCTTTGAGAATAGCTGAAGTCACTTTCCCCCAATACCACCACCTTTTTTCTTTTCTTTTTTTTTGTAGATAGCTTAAAAGATGCAACTACTCCGACAGCAAATTTTTGTAACTTTTCTATAGAAAAAGAATTGATCTTATATTTGGTCACATACTGTGTATGTACAAGTATACATGGAAAAATGACTTGGATAGTTGTGTCTAAGAAAAGTGCATATTTTAATCTAGAGGAGACATTGTGTGCCTCCGGCCACAACACATAGTGTTATATGACTTATTATTTTAGGGCCAGTTCAATGTCCTCCCAGTGATCTGGTAAAATTTTTGATTGAAAGGGTGAAAAAATTTGCGCAATTTGGTAATGACAGAGGGGTCCACCTCTGGATGAATGCGCCCCTTGCTGCCCGCCAGGCACTTATTAAAGATAATGTTAAATCGCAAACAGTAAAATCCTCTGGTGGCATTGAAATATAAATTGTATTGACTTATCCTCGGGGGAAGATTTAGGAACTTCTCCACGAGCTGAAGTTCTGGCAGAGGTTCCGTGATGAGGCGATCTCCATCGACAATGTGAAACTGCTCAATCGGGAAGTATTTTAACCACCTTTCCAGATGTTTGGTGTAGATGCTGGTTCTCACGGCCTTGTACTTTGTGTTCACTTCGCAGGTATTGGGGTCTATTGCCAGCTTCTCAAACTTGTAGTAAGTTTTATTCTTCCTCTCCTTCCCCTCTAGCACCTGAGTGTAATCAGAAATAGCTCTTGTGGTTGGCTCCCTGACAATGATCAACAACTTGATGGATGAGTTCATTTTGTAAATCCTTTCCGGAACCTCCTCCGTGATGAAATATGCCGGGCTCTTTTCAATTGTGATTTGCTGTGGGTAGGAAAAAGGCATCTTTTTCCTGTACCACTCAATGCCCTTGGCATAATTCTCATCATTGTCAAAAAAGTGGATTTCTTGAGAGGCTTTGACCACAGCCGGATGGAGGTTCAGCATCTCAAGCAGGGCCCTGGTGCCTCCTTTCCTCACCCCAATGATAATGGCCTTGGGGAGCTGCTGGACCAGGTCATGGAGGCGAACCTGATCCTTGGAAGCGTTGCCCTTCCGGAACTCGTGCAGCAGGCCACGCTTAAACTGCAGGGCGCGGAGAGGGAATTCGGCCTGGCTGCGGGCTCCAAATCGGCCTTCGATGGGGCAAATGGGCTGTAGCCTGAAAGCAACAGACAGAGGCTTTTAGAAGCTCATGGTGACTACCTTGTCATTTTTCTGCTTCCCTAGTTGGAGTAAGGCTTTATTTTATTTTATTTTATTTTTTTTTAAGATTTATTTATTTATTTGATGAGAGAAACATAGTGAGAGAGGGAACATAAGCAGAGGGAGTGAGGGAGGGAGAAGCAGGCTTCCTGCCGAGCAGGGAGCCAGATGTGGTGCTCGATCCCGAGACTCGAGACTCCGGGATCATGACCTAAGCTGAAGGCAGTCGCTTAACGACTGAGCCACCCAGGCGCCCCTGGAGTAAGACTTTAAATGCATAAATAAAACCACTGGTACCCAGCCTGCTGCAATCCATGATACACATATGTTTGGGAAATTTTATTTTAAGCAACCCTGTATTAAATGGAGCACACATAATTGATGGGATTATTTTTATTAGTGCTCCTTAAAATTTTTATTCTCCAAGCACTTAATTGACTACAGCATGTACTTATGTTTGCAGTACAGGACAGGCAAGTGACACAGCCATACTAACAGCCTTTTAACAGCTCACCAGTTAACATCAGTTAGAAAACGTGGAAGGCAGAAAATGAGCATCTTCCACTGGAGGCTGAAGGTTGGCTGGGAGGTCATGTCTTTTGGGTTTCGTAGGGTACTACTTCCTTGCAGCTATAGACTAAGGGAAAAGTTTGCCTGTCTGCCCTCCTGTGGCTCGTAGAAATCTCTGAGATCTAATCTGAATAGAGGTCCCAGTCTCTGCCCATGGCTAGATGTATTACCAACCTGCAAAAATCCAACTTGACAGTTGTTGAGCTTTTGGTTCTATGAGAATTTCTGCCATTGGCCTTGGGGACAGCTAGGTAGATGCTATATTTCTTCTGCCTCTCTCTCTCTGCAAAGGGGTTGAGATTATGTTGTGACTTTGCTGAATGTAAGAACAAACCCAATGCCATCAGCAAGTGCTGTCTCTCATCTCCCATTCCAGGGACCAGAAATCAACCAGACCTTGGCAGAGCCAGAAGCTTGGGGTCCTCACTGCCAAGCCCACGGGTATCAGGGACTCATGCGTAGGAAGGAAGGAATGCAGTGGACAGAGCCAGAAAGGAGGATTTCCACATCAGCACTGCCCTAAATAATGAACAATCACCACTGCTTTCTTTAGAGAGAAAGGAGTGTTAACAATCATAATATTAGACTAGAGTTATTGCTTGATTTGGCATGGCCAATATCTAGGGGTGGAATGTGGCATTTCCTTTTGGGTAACAGTCTGGAACCTAACTGAAATTCATTATAATTTCCCTAAGTTTATCCAAAAAGGCATTTTAGCCTTCTTGCTAAAGGGTATAAGATAAGTCGAAATGGCAGCTAAGCCAATCCTCCTACTAAGTTTCTAGCTAATGAGGCTGTCTCTTGATTTTCCCAAGAGACCTATCATACCATTCTCATCTTCTATAATGTTCATCATTAAAGGGAAAAGAGGAAAACTTCATCAAGCCACAGCATTCTACAGAACTGAGGGAAAAGTTTGCCCATCTGCTTAAATGTCTATCATAATGCTTATGAAAACTATATTGATGTATTATTTGTTTGTGGTGTTTGTTTTTTATGATTTTAGAAACAACTCATGCTCATTGTGGAAAACAGAAAAATATAGAATAGTACAAAAACGGGATTCACCACATTTAATATTTTAGGTTAATATGAATTTTGTTTTTATAAATTTGTTAACAAGATGAATATGCTAGAGATCTACATGGAAGATATAAAAGTAGCAACACATACATAGTCAAAAACACTTTTAAAATTGTGACACTGGGATATGACAAATTCATCTTTTAGCTCTTCATGGGTTCTGGTTGAGAATTAAGCCCTAATTCCCTCAGCATCCATTGAATGTAAACAATGAACTTCTCTCCAATGCATCTATTTTTTTAAATTTTTTTGTTATTTTGTTATTTTTTTAATTTTTAATTTAATTTAATTTTCTTTTAAAGATTTTATTTATTTATTTGACAGAGAGAAACACAGCTAGAGAGGGAACACAAACAGGGGGAGTGAGAGAGGGAGAAGCAGGCTTCCCACTGAGCAGGGAGCCTGATGCGGGGCTCGATTCCAAGACTCTGGGATCATGACCTGAGCCGAAAGCAGACACCCAACCAACTGAGCCACCCAGGTGTCCCGACTCCAATGCATCTAGAACGATGCTAGTACCATCCTTAGGAGAAATGAGGAAGTAGTCGAATCCTTTTCTTTAAGGACTTAATTCTCTTGTAGAATTCTGGCCAAGAGAAGCTGAAATACACCATCTCTATCCAGTTAGAACAGGAAAGAATTTCTCTACTTCTAGAAAGGACCATTCCTTTTTTCCTTCCTTCCTCTTTCTACCTTCCATCTTGGGAGCTCATAGGCTGCAAAACAATTACTTTTTGACTTCCTAACTCATGATAGAAGAAAACATATTATTTCCATTTTCCAGAGAGTAGATTCTAACCATGGGCCTCAAACATGGGGAAAAAAAAAACCATGGAATCCTTGGACTGAAAGGGACAGCTCAGCCCCTCATCCAGAGAACAGAGCCTTCAGTTACTAAGGGATAGGCCTAAGTAGGTATGTGTCAATTTCAGACTTGATTTTGTTCAAACTCTGAAATGAGAGGCTTTGGGAAAGCCCCAAAGCCATCCCATTAGAGACCAGACACCAAGTTAAAAATGAAAAGAACTGTCAACTAAATAACTACTGTGTTAATGGCTGTTGATCAATTATTCAGAGAAAAGGAAATGACTGGAAGCTAACTAAAGTTAGGGCAAGAACTTGACATAAAAGTTCCATTAGGGACACAGGACAGTGGTGCCCAACTCAAGTCTCTTCCCTAGTAACTAAGTAACACTTTAGGGAACTACTTAAAGTTCGGTGACAAGCTCTGGATTATACCGTTTCCCATACTTAGCCACCAGTGAGTGGGAAGTTCACGTAGGAATTTTGAATTGAAAAGCATCTGAGTTTACTTTGCCAGTCAAAACTGACACTGGCTGAAGGAAAATAAAAAGCACTGCAATAGTATTTGTTAAATAACCTAGTGATAAGATCTATAGATTAGAAAAGGAAAACTGTGAGGAAGATATTTTCATTTTAAGTGTGGCTGCATTTTCATGGAAAATGGGAACTGAATTAGTACAGAACATACTTCTGTCTTTCCAGGGCAAGAATTCATTTTAAAGGGCAAAGAAGGGAGCTTTGTATTTTAGAAATTAACTTTTCTGTCTTTTCCAATCGTACCAAAAGTGAGACAGTCCAGAGTGAAGCCAGCTGATATTTGCCAGGACTTGGGCAAGTTCAGTACCTCTCAGTGGTTTGCTCATTTAGTGCCTAGTGCTAGTTCTATAAATTTCCTCTCCCTGGATTTTCCATTGTTTTCCGGGCCATTACTCTGAGCGACGGCCTCCTCATCTGGTACCTTCAGCTTCTGGAAATCAGACCTAATTAACATGGTTAAAACTCCCCAAGTCTGTAGCCATCTTTCCAAGGCAATGGATTCCAAACTTGATGAGCTCCTTTCCAGGCTCACCCGTAATCTTAACTCTCACAGTAGCACATTAATTGCTCCCTCAAAAACTGCAAAATGAATTTAAATAGATACAACACCACTATTTTGCGATGGCTAGAGGTCAACAACCGGATGCACACAGACCACATTGAGCTCTAGTCAGTGACATTTTTACTGGATTTGGCTTTATCCCTTCTATGAGAATAAATGTCAGCACACACAGAATACAAACGGATCTGGACGAACACCAAGGTTTGAGTAGCTCGGAGTCCTTTCTCTTAAAGGCTCAATAAGTAAAAATCAATACTGCAGAAAAGCCTGTTTCTTGGAAATTTTGAGAGAGGAAAACAAATGGATAGATTTAAGATTGTGTCCTAAGGAAGTTTCAATCAAGAGACACTTGCAAACACACAGGCATAAGTATGTGTTGAGTTACCTACCTATCCAAGCTCCCAACTCTGGCGACTAGATACAGCAGACTGCCCACGGCGAGGCTTCCCAGCACGAGGAGCTTCTGTCTGAGCCACACCTGCTGTTTGAATAGCATGGCCCTCCATCAACCTTCAGACTTCTGCAGCCTGAGAGACAAGGAGAGAAGGTGGACAGATCAGCAGTTGTCTCTAATAGGTTCTGTGCTTGGCCACAAAGCCACGGAGGGGGAATACAGGTGATAAAGTGATGTGTCATGGAGAAAAGATCCCATTCTGAACTTGGCAATATTCAAGGTATAACCAGTATTTGCCCAAACTTGCCTTTCTTTTCCTACCCAAATACTAAACTAGAGGGAAGCTACTAACTAGACAGAACCTGCTGGCCAACATGGGAGAGTCAAAGAGAATGAATGCATATATTATAACAAACACATATCTATCTCTATCTCTAATTCTATATCTACAGTTATCTATAGATATCACTATATAGATGTGTACATATATTTGTTGTTATTGTTAGTCATTCAAAGAACACTGATAAAATGAGCAACCAAGTAACCTGAAATTTGCCAGCAGGACAAACAGTAAACTGAAGGTTCTGCTCCAGAATAAGCAGACAAATATAGAAATTCCTGTTTAGTAGGTGATCATTTGGGACAGAGCAATGACATATATTTACTGGCATGATTTTTTGCTTTGTTTTGTTCTAACTGTGAAGGGGTGGGGAGAGGAAAAGTTAGTTCTTTACCCTCCGAGGTCATGAGTGCTAACTCTCAGGACCTCAGATGTTGGAGGACAGTCGCTCCAAGTAACCTATGTTGCCCTTCGCCTCCTCTGCCCAGCCCAGGATTAGACCGACTGATTCTGGACACATACGCAGACTAGATTCCCCTGCTGTGTGACTCCCTCCTGGCTCTCAATGAATTCACACTGATTTGGTGATATGGGTCTCATTCTTCTATCATGACAAAAGCTTACTGGGAAGCTTTGTACTCTTATTCCTGAAATAAGGCTGGCTGAGGAGTGTAAGACTCTACTAGTGCTATTATTAAATTTGTGGGGGAAATGCAAACTCCCAATTCAGCCTTTCTTATTAGAAGTAAATCCAGTCCCCCCTTCAAGATAAGATTGTTTGTTTCTTATTGAAACTCAAAATAGTAACCAGAGAAGAGGGACTCCAGCAGTGGGCAATGGGTAGAAATTGTTTTCTTGCAGTGGTATTTCCACATTTGCTATGTGGAAAGGGATATACTACGATTGACTGACTGGTCTATTCGTTCACTCATCAAGAAATTATTGACCACCAAGAACATTTCCAGTATTCTATTAGGTTTATGGAGGATTCCAAAAAAGATTCTGAAAGAGTTTTAGTCCTTAAAAAGCTAATAATGAGAGCAGAAATTGCAAAACAACCAGAGAGTACAACCTAATTCATGATCATATATAAATAAAGGTTGAGGAAAGAAAATGAAGAAATGGTCAGGGATGTGAGCTCCATGGGAATGCTTTTTCTGTGGAATGTAGTGCATGATCTGGTAAGGAGGATTTAGGAAGGAATCCCAAAGGAGAGAGGTCAGAGCAATATTTATCCAACACATGGTCAACAACTATTTATGGAACATGCCTTATGTGCTGGATTCCTTACCAGGTGCTAAAGAGACAGTGGCCAACATGGGAGTGTTTGGTCCAGTGGAGAAGACAGATATTACGCCAGTGAGCATAGGACCCACATATACTTACAAGTTGTAATACCAAAGGAAAAGTACAGGATGCAATGAAAATGAACAATAGGAGGAAGCTATTCAGTCTTCCCTGAAGAAGTGACACTTGGTCTGACAGCTGAGGATGAGAAGCAAGGAGGGTAGGATGAGGGCAGAGTGGGTTTCAGGGAGAGGAATTGGCATGCACAAAAATGCCAAGGGGGAAGAAGGCTTGGCTAGTTTGAGAATCAAAGGAAGATAGGGTGGCTGGACACAGGAATTGAGGGGGACAGAGAAAGGGCTGGGAGCCAAAGCAGAGAAGAGGTGATAGGAAAGGTCTTGGCAGGCACTGGGTGAGTCTATTGGTTCTGACTGAGCACATTTTGCATTGTGTGTAGGTAAAATGGGGAAGAGAAGGAAAAGAGGTATTTCAGGAAATTCTCAGAAAACCCTATGAATATATTGAGGGCACATATTGCATGGAGCACTGGGAGTTACCTGCAAACAATGAATCATGGAACACTATATCAAAAACTAATGATATCGGGGCATCTGGGTGGCTCAGTTGTTGAGCATCTACCTTTGGCTCTGGTCGTGGTCCCAGGGTCCTGGGATCGAGCCCCGCATCAGGCTCCCTGCTCTTTGGGAAGCCTGCTTTTCCCTCTTCCACTCTCTCTGCTTCTGTTCCCTTTCTCGCTGTGTTTCTCTCTGTCAAATAAATAAATAAATAAAATCTTAAAAAAAAAAAAAACTAATGATGTACTGTGTGGTGACTAATATAACATAATAATAATGATAAAAAGAAAGAAAACCCCATGAAGTTATTTCCACTTTATGAACAGGTAAAGTGAAGCTCAGGCAATTTTCTCTAACTTGCCCATGATCACTCAACTGGCAGAGGTCACGTGAAGGCAGGGGCAGCAACTTGTGTCTTGTGATTCAGGGTTGTCCCAGAAGAGTCAATTTTGTGTGCCTCGAGGTTAGTGTCTAATTTTGAAGTCTGAAGTTGGAGCCAACAGGCCTTTAGCACAAGGCTCTGATCCCTGTTGAAATGCAAATACTGCAGCAATAGGGTAGAGAAAATTACATTCAGGTCCCCTAATCACAGTTTCGTCTCAGTAGCTCTATGATCTTTGGCGTGGCCGCTTGGATTCTTGGGGCCTCTCTTTCCCTAGCTATAAAATAGGGACAGGCTCTGACCTCCCCACTCCATAAGCCCACAGTGAAAATGAAGTAAGGCTTCCACCAGGAACATCACTAGACAGAGATTTATTGCTATGATACTAACATAAGTGATTATATGTCATCTTTTGTTAGTGTGAATGAATTTCCTGTGTATTCACAGAGCAAGAGAACTAGAAACAGAGCGTCCACACTCTCCTTCTTCAGACTAGGCGGCACTTTCCCCAGCTCACTGGTGCCCTGGTTGTTCTTCAGCTATAGGCTGCGTCCCAGTTCCCGGACGCAGGGCCTCTCGGGCTGATGGCCCAGAGCGGTCTTCTCTGGCGACCTCTGCATTCCTGTGGTCGGGGCTTGGGGGCAGCCACAGGAGCAGTGAGCCCTCCATTGCAGCAGGTGCTGGATGGGTGTGAGTGGCTGCCTTCTTCTGTAGGTATCACCCCATCTCCCAGCAATGTGCTAGCCCTGCTCATTGGCTCAGAAGTACCAAACGCTAACTGAAGGGTGGTGAGCCTGGAATCTCTCTGCTTTGCGCAGAGGCTCAGGGTTCTCTGTGTCGAGCTTGCAGAAACTTTAGAAAATGCACAACTGCTACCACCTTCAGAGAGTCCAATGTAATGGGCCTGAATCAATCTTGCATCATGTTTTGCCCCCTTTTTTTTACAGTAGGGTGAATGACACACAAACCTTATTGATAGTAATTTTCAAGTCTTTTTTTTTTTTTTCTCTTGAGTCACCAGAGTTCACTAAACTGTTTCTCCTTAATTTCTTCTTGCCTTGTCTTGTGGGGGAACTTAATGTCTCCCTTATTTCTTAACATTTGGGGATGCTCTCCTTGTGCATTTCCTATGGCCAGTATAGTCTAATTATTCTTCCTCATACAGGTTATTTTGTTCCTCAACTGTTTTTTGGTTATTTGCTGGATCAAGTCTAATCTCTCCTTCAAAGTGCAGGCTCTTCCCTCTGAGGGCCCAGTTTGGATGGTCAGCCTCCTTCCTTCTTGTCGCTCCTCAACACCTCTGTGGCCTTCCAGTCAGCTCCTTTATTGCTTCTCACACCCCTTCACTCTCATCTCTATGCTTCCATCAGCTTCCTCACAGGCCCAGAATGGCTTTCCTCCCTTTCCTCCTTCAAGACTTCCAGATCCTGTTAATAACTTCCTGGACAAAGTGATCCTGGTGGATGGGCAATCTGGGGGGAAATCCCAATATACTGCCTAATGGTGGGAATGGGTCAGGTCCACTGGGTAGATAATTATAGGAACAAAGGGTGAGCTCTGGGTTTAGGGGAAGATTGTCTCCTCTCTGGGGAGACAATTGCAGGTGGGAGGGAAATGATGGGGGCTATGAAGTCTGCAGAGGAAGGAACCCAAGAGTTAGAAGAATATCACTACAAGCTATAGACCCTTTTCCATCAAGCACACGCCATCTGGTAAATAGTAGGTTATGAGATCTTACTGAATATGACTCCACTACTTTTTCCACTGCCACGGAGGATCTTTCACTATCAAAAGCACAATACTCCACCTATAGACCCTCCCATTAAGGTAAGTCCAACTGTCTCCAGGAGGATTTGCTCCGTGGGGTAAGCTGCAATGTCATCCAGCTTCCTTTGGAGATGCCTTAAATAAGCCCACCGGGAGTTTCTCCAAATGTTTGTTTATACTCCCTCCTCTCCTTATGGCAGGCCCATGGCACCCTTCAAAGCATCCTCTTGTCTACCAGGGTGTTGAGCAGAATGACAGTTTTCATTTAAGAGCTCAGCTAACGTGACTGAATCATGTGGGATGAAATACAAAGACCATTGGATTGGGAGTCAAAAACCCTAACATCTTGGTTCAGTTTTATAATGGAAACTCTCTGAATTTTGGTATCCTCATCTGTACAATGAAAATAATGTCTATCTCATGGGATTATTTTTTTTAAAGATTTTTTTATTTATTTGACAGAAAGGAACACAGCCAGAGAGGGAACACAAGCAAGGGGAGTGAGAGAGGGAGAAGTGGGCTTCCCGCCGAGCAGGGAGCCTGATGTGGGGCTCGATCCTGGGTCTCCGGGATCATGACCTGAGCAGAAGGCAGTCACTCAACCAACTGAGCCACCCAGGCACCACCTATCTCACGGGATTATTATAACATGAGCCTTGAGTAAGACAATGTGGGACAGAACTTTATGAAAATTTGGGCACTTTACATAGATGAAGCATAACAAATATCACCAGGAGGCTGATATGTTTGTTCTTGAAATGCATTTTCCAGAGGAAGAGAATAAAATAAATGGAGTTCTCATTAATAATATAGTTACATTGTGAAAAATATAAGCCTTTTTTAATATAAAGAACTTTTAATGGAAACTACTATTAGATATTAGAGTCCTAACACTATATTCTCTCTTCAAAGGGAGATGGCAGGGGTGCCTGGGTGGCTCAGTCGGTTAAGCGACTGCCTTCAGCTCAGGTCATGATCCCGGAATCCTAGGATCGAGCCCCGCATCGGGCTCCCTGCTCAGCAGGAAGCCTGCTTCTCCCTCTCTCAATCCCTCTGTTTGTGTTCCCTCTCTAGCGGTGTTTCTCTCTGTCAAATCAATAAATAAAATCTAAAAAAAAAAAAAAAGCGAGATGGCAAAGAATTACCAAAAAACAAAGATAAAAAGTTAACACTGCATTAGGTGGAAATCATTTGGAATTTTTCAGAATGAAAAGGACAAGCCAATAGTTTCTAATAAGTGTCTCTAGGGCACAGGAAGTGAAATATCATTCTGTTTGTAATCAGTCTCAGACTATATACTAAGAGACACTATCCTAGCAGCCCCTGAATAAACCCTGCTCAGGGAAGTCCAAAGGTACTTGGTTGATTAAACATTCAAGATGCCTCTTTGGTTTCCCAGACCATCACAAAGTGCCCCAGCATCTTCCAAGGTATGGTCTTGAAAGCTGGGCATTGTTGCTCTGGGTCAGAGCATATCAGCCAAAGAAAAGCCACACCATCCAAGGTTTACCAAAAATAGTGTTAAACTGGGGAGAAAGTTAACAGTTCTTCCAACCCCCCAAGTTCTTTCCCTTTAGCTGTGCTAGCTTTAATGGATATCTTAATAATCTTTCAATCACAGCACTCATACTGGTAAGAGGCAATTTATATAAAATTAAAGTTTTTAAAAAGTGTATTATTTCCTTTTATGTATAAAATAAAGGTTAAAGACCTACAGCGACATGTAAGCCCTCCTTCATCTCCAGTTTTTAATCTCTCAGTGTTTTTCATCTGGTGTGCCAAGAATAGTACAATTACAGTTTCCTTAGATTACCAAAGCTTTCACAGACACCTTATTTTAGCTGAACAAAGCAGAGTATCTAAATAACAGAGTAGGTGGCCAGAAATGAAACATTGTATAGATATCTGACTGTTTCCTAAAAGCAGCACTAAGCAAAGAAAGAAATGATTCCCAAGCTGAAACAAAGAAATAAGGGAACTAAAAATAATAATAATAATAAAGTTATATTCAATTGCTGTTCAAAAGCTTGTAGACATGGTTACCGCAAGCCCCTGGTAGCAGTAAAAACAGTAACAGACACAATAGCGATGAAATTCATTGAAAACAACTGAACTCAGGTAGCAGAATTATTCCAAGGAAATCATAATTGTTGAGTATTAGCTCCTTTAGCAACAACCTTATGTAGTGGACAGGAACTACATTTATTAAGCAACATGCTCTCTGTTACTTTCTTTCACATCTTTATCTCATGTTATACAACAGAACTGTGAAGTATAATCTATTTTATTTTTTCTGATGGACCCTGAGGAGCAGAGAGGTGAGCAGGTTATTTACCTAAGGGCATGTGGCTGGTAACTGCAGAAGGAGAATTTAAATTCACAATTAGCTGACCCTAAAGCATGTGGCCCCTAGATTGCAATGCCACTTCTGGAGCTTTGGAGGCTCACCTGGGAGACTCTTAATAAATACTTGTTTGTTGATGGATGAGAGCTGACAAAACCACTTAACGCCACCCAGATTACCTGCCACTGAACTGTTAAGTAGAAGATGGGGAGGTGAGGGAAAGTAAAACAGGAAAAGACTTCCCATTGAGGGGCAGGCAACAGGGACATTTTTGGATATTCTGAACCTGATGAAATGAAGGGAAAAATATTAATGAGTGATGATAATGAAGATGAAAATGAAAAGTACTGTTCTTATGGGAAAATGTTTTTAAAGCCTTACAATATGGTTTTCATATTCACCATACCATTTCTTTTACTTTGACTTCTGTTGTTTTTTTGGTTGCTGTGTTATTTACACCATTTTGGTTTTTTTTTTCTTTATAGTCCTTACAGGTTTTTTTTCCCTTGCACTGATGGAGAAGTGAGGTCATTTGTAACATATAATGTCCCTGACTGATTATCTATTTTGCAATGTTTATTTATTTATATATTTATTTCCAGTATAGTTAACATACAGTGTTATGTTAGTTTCAGGTATATAATATAGCGATTCAACAATTCCTTTCTCAGTGCTCATGATGATAATTGTACTTTTAATCTCCATCACCTTTTTCATCCATTCCCCACCACGACCACCCACCTCTCCCCTGGTAACCAGAACTTTGTTATCTATATTTAAGAATCTCTTTTTTGGTTGTCTCTTTGTTTCTTATATTTCATGTATGAATGAAATCATATGGTATTTATCTATTTGTCTTTCTCTGAATGACATTTTCCACTTAGCATTATACTTTCTAGCTCCATCCACATCATTGCAAATGACAATATTTCATTTATTTTATGGCTGAGTAATATTCCATTGTGTGTGTGTGTGTGTGTGTGTGTGTGTGTGTTTATGCCACCTCATCTTTACCCATTTGTCTTTCAATGGACATTTGGGTTGCTTCCATATCTTAGCTATTGCAAGTAATGCTGCAATAAACATAGTGGTGCATATATCTTTTTAAATTAGTGTTTTCATTTTCCTTGGGTTAATACCCTGTAGTGGAATTATTGGATTGCATGGTAATTCTGTTTTTAATTTCTTGAGGAATCTCCACAGATTTTACACAGTGAAAAAAACCATCAATGAAACAAAAATTCAACCCACTGAATGGGAGAAGATATTTACAAATGATATATCCAATAAGGGGTTAATATCCAAAATATATAGAGAATTTATACAAGTCAACACCAAAAACACCCTCAAATAATCCAATTAAAAAGTGGACAGAATACATGAACAGACACTTTTCCAAAGAAGACATCCAGATGGCGAACAGACACATGAAAAGATGCTCAACATCACTCATCATCAGGGAAATGCAAATCAAAAGCACCACGAAATATCATCTCACACTTGTCAGAATGGCTAAAATCAAAATCACAAGAAAGCACAAAGTGTTGGCAAAGATGTGAAGGAAAAGGAACCCTCATGCACTATTGGTGGGAATGCAACCTGATGCCGTCACTGCAGAAAACAGTATGGCGGCTCTTCACCATACCCTTTCTAATTAAAACCAGCCAGAATCATGGAAACCTCACCTGTCCTCCCCATAATTTAAGAACCGACTTTCCTTCTGATAAATTTTATAGCAGATTATCAAAATAATGTTGCTTTTACTGCTGCTTGATTCAGATTCTTATGTTTGATCTCCATAAGATCTTGGTTAAATCTGTTAGTGACCTCTTGTTTTCACCCCACGCCCATGTTACCTTTCTCAGCACTTCCCCTCTCTATCTCAGTGAATGGCACCCCCTCTGCCCACTGCATTGCCCAAATTGAAAACCTTGGAGTTGGCCCCTAACATCCAATCAGTCAGTAAAATTCTACCTCCAAAATACTACTACAGTCAACCTACTTCTCTGCATTGTCTTCTGTGACCGCCTTGCTTCAAGCCATGTTCTCTTTTCCTTAGAGTATTCTGGGCTCCTAACTGGGAATAATGGTCTCCCCACCATTAATTTTTTTCCTGCTTCAATTTATTCTCCATACAGATACCAGACTGGTCTTCCCAAACAGAAATCTGATCATGTTGCCCTCAGACTTAATACACTTAAATGTGTCCCTATCATCCACATGGTTTTAAAACACACTCCTTTCCACTGCAGCTCCACACAACCCCCAAACTTTAACACGCAAAACAAGTTACATTTCTTGTCTTATCCTGTCTCATATTTTATTTTTCTCTGTTTCTTTAAGGAAATAAGGATTGGTACATCTCTTTCTATATAACATCACTAGCATCCAGTGATGGCCCATCCGTTGGAGTGTTAGAGCTGGTTTATACTTGGCAAGCCAGTTGTTAAGGCCATGATTAAGAATTGCATTATAGAAATTCATTATTAAATAAATTAAAACAAAGGCAATAAATATTTAAAACCCCATTATTTCCCAATTATCATACTACAATTATCAAAGCATTGTATCTGTGCTTTGAGATTAAGTCCACTGTATCTGTATAGTGAAGATACTACTGTGCATTCACATTCCATGAATTCATGTTGGTAGCTCAACACTGGACATGGAGGGAGAAAGGAGTTATACATCTGAAACTGACAATTACTAGAAATCATCTCCTTCCCCAAGAGCTGGTTGTTAAATATTTACCAGCACACCACTGATCGTGCTCCATTCAATTTTCCTGAGCACAGTCTTTAATCAGGTCTTTCCTGAGAGCCTGCTGCATGGGCAGTGTGTTATGAGGCACCGTCTGGAAAGAGAATGGGCCTTCCTCTCACATTCCCCTTCTCTTTTAGCCTCCTCATATTCCTGCCTTTCTGGAAGGGTCTGTTATCATTTCTGAGGCCCCTGAAGCCCCTTTCTGTTTTCACTTTTCTAGGTCTTTCTCCTCAGGTTTCAGTGCCTCCTTCCAATTTCTTCCTACATCTGCCCATGGCTTATGCTCTCTAAATAACAGAACTTAAGAAGAGTGCAGTGCTATGATTTATAGTACAACCGAGTGTGAAAGAATAGTACAGCAAAAGGTCTTAAAAATCTTATAAAGATTGAAAAAAGTTATAAAATGATCTATAATTAGTTTGTATGCATGATTATACCAAAAGCTGTCCAGTCTTGTCAGGCTAACATTTTCTTAAATTGCAGTATTATTAACATGTATCAAAAATTTCCTCTTTTTTTTTTTTTTTTTTTTTTTTTTTTTTTTTTTTTTTTTTTACCGAGACACCTCTTTCCTTTGACTCTCAGATCTTCCTTTCAAGGCCAGAAGGGCTCCAACAAATTCTGACCTAAGATAACATCCTATGTCACTAGTCATCAACAAAAGTTTACTGAGAACCTACCATATGGCCAGGCACCGCAGGCCCAAGAAATAATATGGAGAACAAGAGACACCATGCCTGTTGTAGTCTTCTGGTATTCAGGGCCAGTTCTCGATAAAATTGTAAGGAAACTGCATCTTCTCTTAAACAAGAGCCCAGATCCTCTTAAATGACAGTGAAGAAAGAATTCCCATGAATGCAGGGTCTGCTGGACCTTAGAGACTCACCTCTTTGATCTAAGATCCACTTTACCAGTGGAATGTCCCTGTCTCCTATCCAAGTTGCTACGGGCAAACCACTCTCTAAAAGGTACTATTCTTCCTTTAATAAGACTCCTCTTCTCAAAACCCTTTGCTGAGTGAAGACTTCACTGAGCCTCTTCAGACCAGACTTTTCCAAATTAGGTGCTTGTGACCAAATAGGACTAGCATCATGGGTATGTGACCTGTGCATTTGCATGGGGCTCTGTACTCAGAAGGATCCCATGCTTCATTTAATGCTCTCTTGTCATGATCCTGAAATTCTCAATTTCTGAACAAGAGGCACCACATTTTCACTTTTCCCTGGGCTGTACAAATCATGTCTACAGTCCTGCAGTCTGATCTTCCAGCCTTTAGGGAATAAACTACTTGTGTGTTGGCTATAGCTCTTTACAGTGGCACCTCCTTTTTTCCCAGATGTTTGTTTCAGGAGGCAAACTTAACTCCATCACATAAGAACAGAACTCTCTACGTCATCTTAAATAGCTGGGAATTCCACTCCCCTTCATTCCTTTAAGTTCTGTGATCTTCCCTGAGGCCCATATCTTCCCTGGGTCCCCAATACTGAAAATAACAGGACAAACAAAGCTTTCCAGTCCTACATACAACATCCACAATTGGGCAAGTGCCATACCAGGATGATGTTCTCTCTCTCTCTCTCTCTCTCTCTCTCTTGCTCTCTCTCTCTCTCTCTCACACACACACACACACTTGCACACATAAGAGCATAGGGGTTTCATTACAATAGAATAGTGGGGGAGGGGGAAATCCTGAGAGATGAAGGAGGAGGCAGTATCATCATTGCTAACGTACAGATGAGAAAACAAAAAGACCTAAGAACTATAGGCATCTGCTCCTCTGGTGAGCAGAACACTATCTCCCCATCCCTTCCTCTCTTCAAGAAAAAAAAAACAAAACAGGAAGTTCAAACTAAGTTACCCACCTGCTATGTGACTGTTAGTCAATCATTTAACCTCCCATATCTTTTGTTTTGTTTTCACCCAAGAAAGAAAGGGTATTGAAGGGATGAGTTCAACAATCCCTTCTGGGTCTAAAGTTCTCTTATTCTAAGGGATGCCACTAAATGTGTAATTCTTATAATGACAGATTAATGAATAAGGAAGTAAAGTGGGGGGGGGGATTAGTGCCCGAGTTAAATCTCAATATTTCTTATTATCCCCTAGTTTTAAACAGTTTGACTCTTTCAAGATGGCCACATCACATTATACTGCCTATTCCTGTGAAAAAACAATCCTCTCATTCTAAGATACGAAATTTCTTTGAAAAGATACGGACACTTAAGAAAGATTCTACTGATTAGCTTTCAATTTGCCCAGCTGTCAGAGAACCCATAGGAATCACATTTTCAAAAAATTTAACCAAGGGCAGCTGAGGAAAATTGTCATAAAGAATTCGCTTTTCTTCTATGATAATGATCACATAAGAGAGCTGTAATGAGAAAGAAACAAATGAAGAGTCACAAGAACAAGGGCATGGAAGCAATGTTCTGCGTGTGTCAAGTCGAATGTGGAGATAGGGTGAAGATTAAGAGGAAAATGGACACCATTTGTTAGCAGATTAAGCAGAAAATGTATCAGTCAGGATGCTCATAATTGCTCTATCAAATGGCTGAGGAAGGTATTTAGCTCTTTGTCTTCAGTTAACCATGAAGGGTCAATGTTACAAATGAAAAGGGAAAAAGTTGATAAATTATACAGAACTGAGGCGTTTATTACTGCACTGTGTTTAGTGCTCATCCTCCTGGGAAATACTGCAGGAGCAGCTTGGAGCAAATTCCAAATTTTCAAATGGGTTCTCCATTTCTTCCCTCCATTCAGCTTTTGATATCATGCATACATAATTTATCACACGCAGCTACCATTCTTGTGTTAGCGTGAGTAGTCCTCTGGCTCTCTGCAGAAAGATACTCATTTTGCATTTGTAATGATGCAACTTAAAAGGAGACAGTTAATTCTGCTTCTGTTCAGGGGTCTCATTTAGCGGAATAATGTCTTAAGGAAAGAGATGGGAGCTGAATTGTATTTTGCCATAGAATTCCAATTACTCTTAGTCTCAGTATCTCATTGCTATATGTAACTAATGTTTATGGAAGAAGAGTGTCTTTCTCCCTAAAGTTTCTTTTCAGTTCATTAAATAATTGTTGAAGCTTAGTAAATTGTCCTGCTGGACAGTTTAGAAGTAGAGTCTTTCCTTCTCTAAGCTTGTGTTTATACAGAGAAGTATGAGTCGGAGAATTCACAAGTATACAGGTATTTAAGTTAATATATGATGGTCCAAGCAGGTCAGTCCAGTAATTTAGGCTCATGCTGTTAAAAAAATCAAGCTAACTGGATAAGCTCTTCCCTTTGCCTTGCATAGCTAAAGTCAGCTTTATAGTAATATTAGTTCTACTTATCACACCCCCCAGGAAAATCAAGTGTAATAGTCACTACCAGACAGAAAGTCAATTTTCAAATCTTATTTCCTTTCTCACAAATGTTTTGTTTTTTTGGTGAAGATCGAAGAAATGGTGTCCTTTAATGCCATAAATAATTAGAAGTATGGTGGTATTTTTATCATTAATTTTTTATTTGATTAGCATTCTCATTATCCTTTCTCTGCAGTGACTTCTTCCTCTTTTTTTTTTCTTTAAAGATTTTATTTATTTATTTGACAGAGAGAGATCACAAGTAGGCAGAGAGGCAGGCAGAGAGAGAGGAGGAAGCAGGCTCCCCGCTGAGCAGAGAGCTCAATGTGGGCCTTGATCCCAGGACCCTGAGATCGGGACCTGAGCTGAAGGCAGAGGCTTTAACCCACTGAGCCACCCAGGTGCCCGACTTCTTCCTCTTTTACTCTCTGTAACACTAAGGTATACGTTTATTTTATAATGACTGAAAATGATGCTGATTAAACATTGAACATTTTAAGCAAAGAATTAAACCATTTGTAGAGTGATTACACATAAATATGAAAGTACATGTTTAAGTTACTAAATTAGTCTCAGAAAATTCAACATGTTTAATGTAAAATTTAGAGAAATTTGAATGGGTACGACCTCCTGAAATCTTTACAGAAAGAGTTTCTATTCTCCCCTAAATCATCATGAAAGTACAATCCATAATACTACTATCCATTTGTATGGCATTTTACAGTTGCCATAAAGTTCTAGTTTAAACATTATTTTATTGGATTTTTACAACAAAGACATGAGTGACAACAATACCTACTTTATTCTCCATTCTATAGATGAGAAAGCCAATGCTTGGTTCAGGGATGGTACCCATGTCAGCCCAGCTAATGACTGGCAGAATTCAAAGTAAATTATACCTATATTGAACTTCAGTATTTGTGCTGTGAAAATTCATCCTCTTTCTATGAAAATGTGGCATTAATTTTAGTATCAGGACTTGATGCTCACTCATTAGTGCAAATCTAATCATTGGATGTTACAGGTTTTGAAAGAGTGCCAAAGTAATTTTTGTTAAAGTATAAGATTTGGAAAAAAAGAAAGAGATATGAAGTAATTTGTGATGAACAAGTGTTAGTATTTTTTCTGTGTCTCTCTGGATCATCAGTTCCTTAAGAATAGAAAAAGAGGAAATAAATCAGCCAATTCAATAATTCCTGAGCATAACAATCATTATGCCAATTGTGAATTTAGAATATTAACTCTGGTCACTTTCTCCCAACTAATATGTATACTTTTGGTCAGGATTTTCATTCTAGCCTGATTCCTCAACCCCTTGTAAACTATACAATATTTTCATTATTACTGTTTTGCATAATTATTGTTGGTTTGGATTTATCTACATTTCTTATTGTCATCAGACACTATTCTTTTTTATTGTTATCAGCTTTATTGAGATATATGAGATATAATTCACATACCATGTAATCCATCCATTTAAAAGCATAAAGTCAATGGATTTTAGTATATTCAGAGTTATACAACCACACTACAAATTTAGAACATTCACCCCACCCTGAAAAGAAACACTGCTCTTTTGTATCCCCCTCCTCATCTCTCCCCCTAGCCTTAGGCAACCACTCATTCACTTTTTGCCTTAGTCTGCCTGTTTGCATCTCATTTTCCTTTTGCCAGAAGTACAATTTCCTCCCATTCAGCAAACAATGTTGTGACATTTCATCTTGATTGCAGAAATATCTTCCTCCATTTTTCCTTCCCAAAGAGAAAAACAAGAAGTACTTCTTTCTTTCTTTTATCTGTTTACTCCATTAGGATGATCTAATTCCTGAAAGATTTGTTAGCTGTTGAACTAGTAATGAGCTGAAACTTAGTTTAAAATAACAAATTACTAAAAAGTTCTCTTCCAAAATTAGTCTTTTTTTTTTTTTTTAATGAGTTTTAGGATGGTTAGTGTTCAGTAAGGCCTCTTAGGCTAGTAAACATCTCCAGAACATAAAGAAAATAGCTGGGGAAGCCGTCAGCACCAGGAGACAAAAAACTTCACTGGGACCAAGGGAATGCGCTGAGCTATAATAAAGCCCTTGTTTATTGAGTGGTGTTAAGGAAAAACAAACTTGGATACTAGCTAAAATTGGTCAAGACAGATTTTTTTTCAGTACTAACTATTGCAGCAGGGGAGACTTCAGTATAGAACTGAGCTTACCTCTGATGGGCAGAGGTGACTGGGAGTTTCGAACAAAAGGGAGAATGAGGGAGTGAGCAGGGAAGGGAGGGGGGCCCTAGTAGAGTTGGGAAAGTGAACATTTATTGAGTGGGAAGGGGGTTGGTCACTGTGATTAAACCATCTGGGTTTGTTAATTGGTGCTTATCTGGAGGAAAAAAAAAAAACTTCTTTTATCTTCAGGACAGGAAGTAGTTTTGCAAATTGGAGCAAGGCACCCACTGAATTAGGCTCTTACTCTCTTCCCTGGAGGTTTGCATTTTCAGATTTTTATGGAGACAGTTCCGGGTGGGGTGGATTTATATCTCAAAGGGTCAAGAGAAAGGATTTATAATTATGAATTTTTAGTCACTGCTGTAAGAGGGAGTTTATAGGCCTTTGTCAGGTTTTGGCTGCAATGAACAGTCAGCTCCTTTGACAGCGCTGAGCTGTTGCAGGCAGGCATTTTAAGGAGGGCTGTGGTTATCTTAGGTCCTGAGGTTGCCTGAAGCCAGGCTAGAGTCTGTGCGTGTGCATGTGAGTGTGTGTGTGTGTGTGTGTGTGTGTGTGTGTGTGTGTGTTGGTAGGGGGGAAGGGTGCAGACTTTGTGCTGAGTGTCTGCAGTTCTTGTGGACTAAGGTTGGGGCCTCACTGAGAAGAGGGCCCAAAGGAACCTGACTGGAGTTTAGTTAAGGAGAGTCTTCGTCAGCACCTACCCCGTAGTAGCTAACAGGTCTGCCTGCATGAGCACGTGGGTGAGTCCCATGTTTGTTTGCTTTTTGACTAGCAAATCAAAACAGACGTTCCAAAATTTTCTTGGATAATCATTAAGAGTAACAGTGGTAGATATTGCTTATTGGGCACTTAGTGTAGCCAGTTACACTAAGTTAACATGTTAAGTATTAAGTACTTAACATATATGATCCCTTTCAATGGCTCTGTGAGGTTCATTACTGTCATAACCATTTAAAGAAACTTATCCAAGTGGCAGAGTCAAGAATACTCTTTCTAAGCCTGGGCTCTTAACCATTCTTTTAGTTTTAGCCTGATTATCATCTTAGCCTGAATTTTCCCGCTATTAATTAGACACTTTTACTATTGCTACTGTTTAATACAATAAACATTTGGATCATTATCTTTTATTTGAAACAGAATTGCCTTTAGGAAAAGTCTTTAGGTGAACATTCACTGACTTTGTGTTTAAATATGAATGTCTTTTTTGATGCTCATTTAAAACATTTATTTCTTTATTTTTAATTTTATTTTTAAAATTTAAATTCAATTAATTAACATATAATGTATTATCTGTTTCAGGGGTACAGGTCTGTGATTCATCAGTCTTATATAATACCCAGCGACCATTACGACACATGTCTTCCCCAGTGTCCATCCCCCAGTGTCCCTCCCCCAGTGTCCCTCCCCCAGTGTCCCTCCCACCCCCGTCCCCTGCAGCACCCTCAGCTGGTATCCTAGGATTAAGAGTCTCTAATGGTTTGTCTCTCTCTCTGGTTTCATCTTGTTTCATTTTTTCCTCTCTTCCCCTATGATTCTCTGCCTTATTTCTTAAATTCCACATATCATTCACATTCATTTTTATAAGGAAGTCTGGGTATAGAATTCACGGGAAATGGTTATCTTCTTGAAGAACATTCTATTAAATTTATTAGACCACTGTGTTCCAGCTTCCATCGGTGCTGATTCAGAATTGACAATCAGGCTGTCAGTTCTTTGAAAGTAATGTCTCTTTTCACTCTGCTTTTGAGATCTTCTCTTTCATTTTGGGGATCTGTAGCTTTACTGTAGGTCTTGGTGTAGAAGAAATCTTCCATTCATCTGATTTGGGAATTACTAGGTTTCCTGGTTCTCAGGATCATATGTTTCAATAAATTTTGAAAAATAATAGCAATCATTATCTCATTGAGGATTCCTTTTTTCTGTTATTTCTACTATCTTCTGAAGCTGATGAAATTTATGTCAAACCTTCTCATTCTATTTTCTATAACCCTTAACCTTCACTTTATATTTTTTACCTGTTTGGACAGAATTTTGGTTCATTTCTTTTCTTTTTTTTTTTCTTTTTAAAATACTTTTGTGTATTAATTTAGAGAGAGAGAATGGCAGTAGGGGCAGAGGGAGAAAGAGAATCTCAAATAGACTCCCTATTGAGTGCAGAGCCTGATGCAGGTCTCCATCTCATGACCCTGAGATCATGACCTGACTCAAAATTAAGAGTCAGACGTGAACTGACTTAGCCAGCCAGGCGCCCCTCTAGTTTATTTCTTCAGATTTATCTTCCAGTTCACTATACTCACTATATCTGATCTTTTGGTAGTACATTCATTACATTTCAATGATTATATATTACTTTCTAGAATCTAATATTGTTCAAAGATGGTTGATCATTTTTTATGGGCTCATGTTCCCTGCTCATATTTCCAAGCTTTTGGTAAATTTCATTAAACATAGCTATTTTATACTCTGTGTAAAAAAAAAATCTCATTATCTGAGACCTTAGGGTTTGTTGTTTTACTCATCATGTCTTATTTGCTTGCTTGTTCTGTTTTGCACTCTGGGTTCATTTTCCAAGGAACTTTATTTTTTGATATAATTTGAGGCCCAAGTTGAGGTTGAATTTTCCAAAGGAGGTACAAATTTGCTTCTTTCTGCGAGTTGCCTGAGGGCATGGTCCTCTGGGGTTATGTTTGAGGTTTTTTGGCCCATACATGTAGGATGATTTAGAACGCCATACTCAAGGGAGAACAAATTTGTGATAAATGATCTTTGGGGAATTTTGTCCTTTTATCCTGAGTCCAAATTGATTTCCTTACGGAATTAGGTTTCATTTCTAATTCTTTCTTACAATGACAGTATAATCCTCCAGAATACTATTTTTATGAGTTCTCAGTTTAGATTCTTTGCACTGACCAGGCCCTGTGCTTTTTTCTCACAGCTGAGCCCATGAAACCATCAAAGTGGATGCTAAAGGATCTCATAGTTTGGCAGAAATTCTCAGAGTAATCCTCATTTTGGAACTTACTTGCCAATCACGTTTCCTCATTTTATCTCATTTTGGGACTCTGTTGATCCCTTACTTTCAAGCAGCTTTATATAGTTATATATTTATAGAGATCGACACATCGTTTAGTTATTTCACCATACATTTTAGTTATTTTGGTAGCAAGTGTGACGCAGACTATCTATTTGACCATACTGCCAGAAATGAAAGTGTCTTTTATTTTATTCCTTTCCCCCTGAACTCACACAAATTTCTTGCTCACCTCCTTCATCACTCAGTCAGAAGAAAATCTCCTTCATGTCCCCCTGACGCCTGCTCCTGATCTTATTTCTGCGATTATATTACAGAGCACAAAGATTTTGTAGATTGTAATTAAGGTTGCTAATCAGTTGACCTTAAGATAAGGAAATGATCTAAGTGGGCCTAATCTAATCAGAGGAACTCTTGGAAAGCAGGAAGCTCTCTTCAGCTGGTAGCTTAGTGCCCAAGCAAGACAAAGATTCAACATATTGCTAGGAGATGGAAGGTGCAAGGACTTGGAGAACAGCCTCTCTGAACTGATCCAGCAGCCAGAAAAAAACAGGTGACCTCATTCTTTCAACCACAAGGACCTAGATTCTGCCAAGCATAATGAACTGTTCTCAGTGAATGACACCAGCCTATGAGACTCTCCACAGACACTCTACTTCTTCTTCTTCTTTTTTTAAGATTTATTTAATTTTATTTGAGAGAGAGAGAGCGAGCAAGCTCGAGTGTGGAGGGGAGAGGCAGAGGGAGAGAGGGAGAGGGAGAGAGAGAGAATCCCAAGAAGACATCACATTGAGAGTGGAGCCTGACATGGGACTTGATCCCATAACCCTGAGATGATGACCCAGGAGGAAATCAAGAGTTGGATGCCCAACCGACTGAGCCACATAGGCACTCCTACACCTGTACTCCTGACTTATGGAACTGTGAGCTTATAAATGGGTGCTGTTTTATGTCACTCTGTGTGTAGTCATTTGTTATGCAGCACGAAAAAACTAATAAAGACATATTTCTTCACCATCTGCAGCTTTAAGAAACAAAAAGCAGTGGTGATTTTCCCTTGAAGCCTTCTTCTCAGGGACTACTAAGTGCCAAACAGCAAAAGCTCAAGAGATACATTGTATCTCTAACAATGCTAGCTCTTATGCTCAAACTTTGACCAGAGAGGATAATGCAATTGCATTTGCTATTGACAAGAAAAGTCAATTTAGTGAAATGCCGAATACCTTTCAGTGAAAAGGCAGATCATTACATCTGACACCAAGTCAGTACTCGGAGTTATAATGTGCAAGCTACTGTCTTCATAGTCTTCCCTTAGAAACTGATGCCTCCATGTCTTTTTCTCAAGCTAAATCCATGTTCCCCAACACAGCTGTGGGTCTAAAGTGGCTTTTCTCCCAGATGATGCTCCAGGTCCCTGCAGCACAGTGGAACACTGTGCATTTAACTAGATGTTGGCCTCCCCCACCCGATTTCTCTTTCAACTTTCCTGCTTTCCTTCCTCCTTCCTTCCTTCCTTCCTTCTTCCTTCCTTCCTTCCTTCCTTCCTTCCTTCCTTCCTTCCTTCCTTCTTTCTTTCTTTCTTTCTTTCTTTCTTTCTTTCTTTCTTTCTTTCTTCTTTCTTAAGATTTTATTTATTTATTTGACAGAGAGAAACAAGCCAGAGAGGGAACACAAGCAGGGGGAGTGAGAGAGGGATAAGCGGGCTTCCTGCCCAGCAGGAAGCCCGATGTGGGCATCAATCCTGGGACTCCAGGATCATAACCTGAGCTGAAGGCAGACGCTTAATGACCATGCCACCCAGGTGACCCTCCCGCTTCATTTCTTATGACATGCCCACATAGACCTTAACTTTGGCAAATATTCCTTGTTTCCAAGACATGCCAGATACCGTCCTAATTTTCTTCATGTTCTTCCTTCCACTCTTCCATTTCTACTTGTAGAAATTGTACTTCTCTTTCAGTATTCAGCTCAGATGTCCCTTCCCCCATGAATCTTTTCTAGATTCTTCCAGACAGAACTATATATTCCCTCTTGTGTTCCCAACGCTTTTGCTCTTTGCTGTGTAAATAAATGTCCACTTTCTCCATGTTACCGCTGAATTACTGTCTTCAAAAATAACTCTCTCTCTCTCTATATATATATGTATACACACACACACACACACACACACACACACACACACAAAGATGGCATAGTTCATTAACAATAAATGTATGATCCACATCTGTAAAACTAAGGTCTGGGTCTAGTGAGATAAGCAAGAAAATCATGTGATCCAAAAGAATATATCTGCTTTTTCTTTAACTGTTTGAATTGGCTCGTGGCTCATTACTATGTTCTTCAACTGGATTGTATAGATTTGACATTTCTCTCAAATTTGTGGAATCTGTGACTTGCCTACCGCAGTCCATCCTCAATCACTTCAAACTCAGATAATTTCAACAGGATCATCTCCTTATCTTGTGTCCACTCTACATACTACTTTATTCAGCCGCCAAAAATTGCTTTAACGGAGCCACTCTCCATCTCAAAACCCAGCAGTGCCTCCCAGAAGCCTGAAGCTATACTACACAGAATGCCAATCACTAGTCAACAGTGACTAGCCATAAAGACGATGTGAGATGTGATGAAAGTGTTAAATACCCATGGGTTTCAAAGGCATAGTATAAAAAGAATACACAATATCTCTTTAATAAAGTTTTCTCTTGTTTATGTGTTAAGAAGGTATTTTCCACAGGTACCTGGATGGCTCAGTGGGTTAAGAATTGGCCTTTGGCTCAGGTCAGGATCCCAGGGTCCTGGGATTGAGTCCCATGTCAGACTCCCTGCTCCACGGGGAGCTTGCTTCTCCCTCTGCCTCTGCCTTAGCCTCTTATGAATACATAAAATCTTTTTTTTTAAAGAAGATATTTTGCTTGTACTAGATAAAAGGAAATGTATAACTAAAATTAATTTCATCTGTTCATTTTATCTTTTTTTAAAAGACTATTAAAGTTTAAAAATTATATATATGGCTTGCATTAGGCAGTGCCAGCCAAAGGCGTAAAGTTCCAGCACCTGAATTTGGTATTGTGATTCACATGTGGCCTCAGTGTCCTCTAAGAAGCTCATCTCTCATGTTTTGCACATGAAATGTCCGTCATGGCCAGTATTTTTTTTCAGAAACCCTGTCCTTACTCTCTTCCTTTGTTCATATTATTTCCTTCTTAGCTTTCATTTTGCTTACCCTTCCTCCAGGCTCATGTTAGCTTATTGTCTATAAGAAAACTTCTCTGGTCCTATCAACTAAAATGATTTTTTTTCCTTCTAAACATAGGATTCTGATATCTTATTATTTGTGAATATATTCCGTCTCTTCTTTACAAAATAAGTGCTTAGAGGACAGGGACTGGTCAACATGCCTATTTGTGTATGTACCTCCACAAATAATAGCATAGTGTCTGTCCTCAATGAATCTCAAAAAATATGTGCTGCATGAAGTAAATGGAGGAATTCTATTTAGGAAATAGATTATATTCTACATTCGTATGTGTGTATACACACACACACAGACATACACACACATTTATAAATATTTCATAATTTAATGAAGAGAGAAACATCACCATGAAGACTCCGAGTCTTTGGAGAGGAAAAAGAATGAAAATCCACAGAGAGAGGGGTGATTGGGTGGCTCAGTTGGTTGAACTGCTGCCTTTGGCTCAGATCATGATCCCAGGGTCCTGGGATCGAGCCCTGCACAGGGGAGCTCCCTGCTCAGCAGAGCCCTCTCCCACGGACCCTCTTCCCTGCTCATGCTCTCTCTCTCATACTCTCCTCTCTCTCTCAAATAAATAAATAAAATCAAAAAAAGAATCGAAGAAAATCCACAGCGATAAAAAAGATTCAGAATATCAGAACTGGAGGAGGGCGCCTGGGTGGCTCAGTTGGTTAAGCGACCGCCTTCGGCTCAGGTCATGATCCCGGAGACCCGGGATCGAGCCCCGCATCGGGCTCCCTGCTCGACAGGAAGCCTGCTTCTCCCTCTCTCACTCCCCCTGCTTGTGTTCCCTCTCTGGCTGTGTTTCTCTCTGTCAAATAAATAAAAATCTTTAATTAAAAAAAAAAAAGATTAAAAAAAAAAAAAAAAAAAAAAAAAAAAAAAAAAAAAAAAAAAAAAAAAGAACTGGAGGAGACTGTGGAGAACATTATGCCCATTTCCTTCATCTTACAGATGAAGGAGCTCCAGCTGGAGAAGTTGAATGACCCCGCTAGATGTAAGCCATGTAGGAGGCAAACTGCTCTACCTCCTGTGCTTCGTGCTGAACCTGACACTTAGGAGTCAATGAACACTGGCCAGTGAATGAATGAATAATGCAAGGTAAGCACATCTAATGAACTGAAACTAGACTATACGTCTGATTCAGAGTAGCGAGATCGACTCTACCGCACAGAGTGGGGAGGCAAGTTGGGAAGCAATAGGGAGGTATATTTAAAACATTCTTTTATATTAATCCTTTATTTTTTTTTCTGACAATAGCATCTAGGAGTATGTGGATTTACAAGAGTAAATGACAATTTTCCTTTCTGTTCAGATGACCCTTCCAAGTTGGTAGTGCTTATCTTGCTGCTCCTCATCTGTGCAGGAGAGAGTATGACCCTTCAGCTATTTGAAAAATAGCAGTGATAGATTTTCATGCATTTCCATCATTCTTTCTTGTTCTGGTCCCTTTTGTGCATTTATTTGTTGGTTGGCATTTTTATGGAGCACTCTTCTCACATATATTACATCCTAAAATTCTCAAAGCAAACTTAGTAGGTATTATTAGCACCCCCCACTTTGAAATGTGGAACTCAGAAACGTTAATTTAAACGGATCAAACATCATACAGCTAAGAAGTCATGAGGCTGTATGTGTTTTCTATATTGTTTCCAAATATTCTGATTGCTTCCTCTGTGATACTCCATGGTTACTTATGAATAAGAATACCTGTTCATTATGCTGGTTCATTATGCTGGTTCATTATGCTGGTTCATTATGGGGCAACAGGTATTATTTGAGGCATGAGCAGAGGGAAGCAATTGATCAACCTCATGACCTTAGCTTTATCAGTTAACTTCTTATTTTTCAGAATATTCTATTCTATTCTATTCTGTTCTAGTCTAGTCTAGTCTAGTCTAGTCTAGTCTATTTACTTATTTGGGGAGTTGGAAGAGGGAGAGAGAGAATCTTAAACAGGTTTCACACCCAGCATAGAGCCTGACTCAGGGCTGGATCTCATGACCCTGAAATCATGACTTGAGCCAAAATCAAGAGTTAGAAGTTTAACCAGCAGAGCCACCCCAGGTGCCCCCAGAATATTCTCTTTAAAACACAAGTTTTGGGGTTTAGAATGAGTGGAGAGAAAATAACCTTTCTCTTAATTTTATCTAATATAACAATAACCAGAATAACTGCTAAATAGACTTCCCAAAACTTTAGATTGAGGGTCCACTTGCTATATTTCTGAAACTGCAGTAATGGGGAGAGAGTTATTGACATTTTGGGGGGAATCCTACACATTTTTTGGGAGCCCTATACTTGTATATTTCCCTTTCTACTAAAGATTAGAAGACCTGTGAAAGCTTGAAGTTTTTGAAATGTGAGGCTTAGACTTTAATGATTTTTTTCTTTCAAAAAAGAAGGTGAAAATAATGTAGTCTCTGCTTTTAAGCAGACTAGATAAATAAGACAAAATTAATCAATATATCTTAGTTGAGGTTGTTTACATCGGAGATCTGTGTATCTTACACATTTTTCATCTGCGTAAGGCATTTGTTTGTTGTTGGTTAGATGTGATTGACACAATCTGACAATCTCATTTATTAGTCTACTTTGTAAGTAATTATATATAAAATGCCAACATCTTTCTCACCTATAGATCTCAGCAAGGAGACTTAAAGTGGTAAATGAATGTCCTGAGACTTCTTCCTCCCCTCTGCTCTTCTCTCCTCCCTTCCTTTCTATTCTTATCATGAACCTACTCATGAAAACTTGGTACTCATGCAATTACCATGGGTATGCTATGTTCTACCATTTTGTTTGGGAAGCAGGAGCAAATATCTACTGTCCCCTTACGTTGCAGCCGTGCTCCTCCCGTTTCCCCCCTTCCCTTTTGGGTGTGATGGACAGACTGAGAAAAGTGCCAATGAAATAAAAAGAAGCAGTTTGAAAAGACATGGACTTGAACTATGAAACCCTAGTGTCTCTTACAAGGAAGAAACTACTAATTGAGCAAGAAGTAAATAATTATCATCTTGATAATTAACCTGAAAATGACGAACAATGCTGCAGCTGAAAATCAGCAATAAAACTGGAGTTCTGCTGAATCATAATCTGCTATTTCCCTAATGTCCACACGTCTAGCAATTTTAAGAATGTTTGTATCAAATTTTTGTTACAAATGCTAGTACTGAGATATTTAGGGAAAACAAGTCACAAATACTTTCCATATGAGAGAAGGTAAGTATTTCTTTCATTTCAGGGGGCCTAATTATAGCACCACTTTCTATTTTAGTCCTTATTTATTTTCCAGTTCTTCGGGGATTGGGTAGTATTTAACAAAGAAAAAGCAGTGCCCCAATGTCTAATTAAGAGTTTCTTACAGGATTAAGAAGTCATGTCTCATTAGCCCCACTGTACAAGAGGTGTTAATCTTCACCTTGGCATTCTAATCTTGAAATAAGTTTGTGGATCAAGTATTGAAGTATTGAAGGAAGTTAAGCAAACAGTTTGATTAAAGCTACCCAGTCTTCAGATACCACTCCCATATTATTGATTCAAAAGTATCTCTCCATATAAATGCTTAGGTATGTCTTCTCAAATGTACCTACCAATGGTCTAGATTGACCACTGGAGGAAGCTTCCATCTTCGCCCTCCCCAGCAAAGAAAGTAGAAAATGTCTTTGCATATTTCTGGAATTGCCTCTGTTTCTGTGATAGATTTTTTTCCCCCTGCACACTGAGGTAAAAGCAAAGAAGCCAGAGCACAGCAGCCTCAGAGAGCTCTTGTCAGTTTTCTGGTAGGTCGTTTGCTGACAGTGCTCTGAGAGGAGTGGGCTCATTGACACAGCGATGTGGTGTCACATGCAAACTCTGACTCAGTTAATAAAATCATAGAGTTTTCACTTTATTTTTCAAAATGACAATGAGTTAATAAGCAAAGAAGTGGTTAGTGAAGAAATTAAAAGCCAAGTGTCCTCTCTTTGATTCTCAACAACGCCTTTGTAAAATGAGAGAGCTAGGCTAGATAATGTCGTAGGTCCTTCCATTTTTAAGATCTAACCCATGCCATGGTGATGTAATCCATGCCTTGCTCCAGGAAGCCAAGCCTTTTCTCTTGCTGATGAATCACACAAAGTGCATCACATGCTCAATAAATAGGTGATCAGTAAATAGTTGTTGAATGAATGAATAAATGAAGTTGGACCTTGAAATGCATTGTAATAGCAACTGCTGTCTGAGTCTTTATAATGAACTCAGCTGTGGGAAGCCTCTGCTTAAGAAATTCATAATATCATCAGGGAAATTGGCTTAAATAATTGAAACTCAGAGAATTCACAGAGCGTTCTGTGACAAATGGCACAATGTGTGAGGCTGGCTGGATAGATCGCAAGAGCTTAGAGAAGGTCCTGCAGATCTCAGATATGATTTGGTAGCCATTTTGGTTTTGGCAGAAGGCAAATAAAAAGAAATATGTATATACTTGTTAGACATCAGATATTTCATATACATGTATATTTAACATACATATTTGATCCTTATAAAACCATAAGATTGGTATAATCATTCACATTTTGCTGATAAGAGAACGAAGCCTTGAGGAAGTTCAAGAACTGTCCAAGGCCACACAGCTAACAAATGATGGAAAAGGAATTTGAACCCAGGACTGACTGGCTTTAAAGATCACGATCCTCACATGCATCTAGCTGCCTGCCTAGGAGGTACACTGGGTCATGGGAGATTCTGGTCTCATGCAGAATGCTACATCTCTTATCAAGCTGTTGTCTCATCAAGCAGGTGAATTACATCTGTCTACCCTCTTTGCTTCCCCTGTCCTTGAAGAGCCTGAGAAAATCCTTGCACATGACCTCTCTTGTCCTCTGGCCTTTTGTGTCCTTGGATACTTTTTGTCTGTCCCTTTCTGTTCACCTTGACCCTTGATATTTACATTCATCCAGGCTAACCAAGCTGGCTTGACTCTGGGGATTGGTTTTGACTTCTAGGATGTGATAACATCATTGCTCATTACACCCAACTTTTTCTAACCTTCTGGCTCTGCCTTGTCCACTATCTTCTGAGTTATGCTATACATCTGTTCTGTCTTTCTTTTTTCTTTCTGTTATATACATCTGACTTTTCCCCTCATTCTTTACTTGGACTCTCTGTCCTTTGATGTCTATTCTTTGTCCTAATGGTACGCATGATGATAGAGTATGAATGATCCAAGCCGGGGGTACAGTATGAGCAATAGTAAGGAAACAGAAACAAGCTTGCCTTGTGTAGTGACCAGAAGGGATTAATTGGAGGGGTAAAGATAGTGAAGGATAGAAGTAAGATCAAATGGAAGGTGTATTAGATAAGAGATCTTTGAAAAAACCAGACATGAGTATATGTAGATGGTAGTGTAGGAAAGAGAGCAGCAGCACAACTGACTGGAAAAAACTCTGTTTGTTAGAAGTTGTTTATATAGAAGCAAAATCCAGTCTGAAATAGTACTGACAGAGAGGGGAGGAAATATTAAAGTAAGGGCAGCAGGCAGGAGGCTGATGCTGATTTATCCAGACATGATGCTTAACAGTTCACCCTAGGTAGAGGTATGAATGGAGAAGGGTGAATAGAGCAGGTATTTTGAAGAAAAGATAATTAGAAGTTGGAAGAAGTATAATATAAGGCATTTTGCGATTGTCTCTAGTTTTCAAAAAGTCATTTTTTTGAGGGGAAGTTCAAGAAAGAGGTGCCCAAAGAAAGGATTTAAAGTCAGTTCTAATGTTTCACTAAATAGTCACACCAGTCAAACTTCAGAATGGACAGGAAGCAACTACCAACAACCCTATGTAACATCACTTGGTAGGAGGTATTTCTGGGTTTTGCTCATTTATAGGTTCCAAACAATAAGCTGAGGTTTTTCAGAGGCATACAAAACCCCAAAGACCACATTTTTTTCTTAGATGTACGATATAACCGCTCCTTAATGGATGTTGAGGATCAGAAAGAATAGTTATTCCTCCCCTACTTTGTATGGTACATACTCTCAGCATATAGATCTTATTCTCATGATCCTAAGCCAGTGTAATAATGGTCAAAGTTATAGTATAATGGAATTTCCTTTAATTGGCAATTGGAAGTAAAGACACCCAGAAATCTCACATTTTTAAACTTTATAATGAGGTTCATGTGATGGACATCTTGGGGTGGCTCCCTGCTCCCTGCTCCCTGATGTCTGTGCTGTTGCATAAATTCTTCCACCCGAGTATGGGGGATACCTATCACAGGCTTCTAACCACAAGAATATGGCGAAGATGATGGGATATCATTCTTGTGGTTTTGTTGCATTATATTAGACTGTCTAGCTATCAGGTTTGATCAAAGTCTCTGTTGCTGCCTGTGAAGAAGGAAGCTGCCATGAGCCCTCAGCTGGGAGAAACCGAAGGCTGGCAATAATCACATGGGCAGGAAAGCTTACACTTCCCTAGGTTAGCCTCCAGAAGAGAACCAAGCTCTGGCTGTTGCTTTCACTGCAGATAGGCAACAGTGGGAGAGCCCAGCTAAGCTCTGCTCAAGCTCCTGACCCAAAGGGATGATGAGATAATAAATGTAAGTTGTTTTAAGCTGTTTAATATGTGGCTATTTGTTACACATCCTGCAAGAGATACGGTTCACTTTGGCTCCTTCTGTCTTATTGGCTCTAAAAACCAATGATTAACACTTCCATCTTCCCAGTCCCCTGCCCAAGGCCGAGGAGTCATGCTGACCTTTGCTTCCTCTTTTATGCCCAACATCTAACATCTAACCATTTTGTACAATCTGTGACCCAACTCCTCCTCAGTTTTTTTCCATGCTTCACACCCTCCAGTGTAGTAGTACAGTTTAGACTACACAACCCATGTCTGTCTTAGGGCTGAAGGCTATGAGATGCTCACTTGAGCTCATGCTCAGAGAGACAACAGGCGGCACTGGTATTGCCAAGTGGAAGGGGCAAATAACCAGAGATGAAACTGACGGGCTGCTGAGCTGAGGAAGGGAGGTGCCAGGGCCTTTACTCAGATCACAGTTAATTCCACTGTTTCCTGGATCATCAGTGGTCCAGAAATGACTTCACTTTATTGAAGATGCACTTTTACAAATTACTCTACCAGCTTTCATCATTTCCTGCCCGAACCAAATATTCACTCTGACTTAGTTCTTATTCCTCCTCAAATTTATCCCCTACTATCCTCCTAGACTCCTTTCCAAAAGCAAATTTGATGATCTCACAATATTCTCCACTGTGTTGAGGATAAATTTCTAACCCCTTAGTATAGCCCCCAAACCATTCTGTAATCTGGCTGGCCATGCTCCCTCTCTGGACACATCTCCTGTGATCCCATCTCTCACTCTAGGTTTCAATGATACTGATCATTTATAGTAGAGTTTCAGGGCAAATGCGTGCTATTTTCGTCTCTATATTCCTGTTGAAGTTGTCCTCACTGTGAGGAATGCTCCCCATAATTCTGAGACTGATTTCACCTCACCCTTTAAGTTTCTATGGAAATGTTATAACACTTCACTTGCCTATCAAGGAGGATCAGTCTAGGCTTGAATAGAGGCTTTGTGGGGATATGGTTAAAAAGGCATCAGAACTACTACAAATTACTCATTTGATCAAAGGGGGCATCACTCTTCAGCCCATCATCAAGTCTTCACCATACTTAATAGTAACATTAGAAAGTGTTAAACATGTTATATGGCTGCCCTAGTGATAATGTAGTCTAGGTATCACTTTGTAGATCTTTTTCTTTGGCCAGATGAAAGTATAATAAAGGTATGCCTCTGTACCATTAAAATATCTATTTGGGTGGATATGTGTTTCTATCATTTAATATAGGAATTTTATTTTCCACAGAAATATTTTTCATGTTGAATCTCTAAATGGCTTCTGAGATGACTGGAAAGGTTATACAAGATAAGAAAAAGTGAGAAGAGATTTTATCAGTTGTGCATTTGAGTAACTG
This sequence comes from Spilogale gracilis, assembly GCA_004023965.1. NCBI lineage: Eukaryota > Metazoa > Chordata > Mammalia > Carnivora > Mephitidae > Spilogale > Spilogale gracilis. The sequence continues at coordinate 11,958 of PITA01010743.1, read as the reverse complement.
GAGATGAGAATTATTATGATTACATTTTTGATGCCAGAATTGCACACAACATATGTGGGACGTGAAAAGAAGTCCACTTGGATTTAAAAACCAGGGAAAAAAAAGTTAGCAAAATACGCTTTGGTACCAGAACTGGTCCAAGTAGTTAGTAAAGAACTCACTTTATTCTTGAGTTTGTAAATTTACTAGGAATATAGGTGCCACTAGGGGGCACCCTAATATTCCAAAATTGTAGGGAGACCTAACTCTCACAGCTGGGGCAATAGAATAATGAATAAAAATGCTCTGTAATTTAAAGTACATTCCTTAGTAACATTAACATTTGCATGTTTATATAAAACTTCAAAATGGAACTTTATTATTTTAAGGTTTGCTAGAGTTAAAAACGTATTTATGGTAAATAATTTAGCAATGCAAATATAAATATGCACCTGATAGAGAAGGCATAATGTGCTTCGCTGGATTCAATCTGTTTGGTGTCTTAAAAGGAGGAAAAATAGAACTCCGTCTAGCTTCCTGATTACTTTTCTTCCTGAGTAATACAGAGTACAAAGATTAAGCTTTTAACCTCCTGAATTAGTCTATCATATTAATAGGTCATTATTTATTGATATAAAATAAATATCTACATTTAGTCATATGTAACTACATATTAGATTGTTTAACTCTATTTAACAGAATATGCAGAACAAAAATTTTAAATTATGAATTCTAATATATTACCAGTTAAAGGAATCTTTGAAAAGCTTGATCCTACATAGATGTCCTTAAGAGTAAAGGTTACCTTTATTATTAGGATATATTTTATTTACTGTTCTAAGGCATGCAAAATGCAAAACTCATTTAAAAACTTTTTCCCAGTAATATTAAATCATATGCATGACACGTAGCATTACTGCTAGGAAAGGAACTACTGGATAATTAGCATCCTTTATATAGCATATTGTGATTCATGGTTTCCAAAGACTTTCCGACGTGTTCAAATTATGAGTACTGCGTTACGTATTTCTTGTTTGTTTCTATGCTTGTCAAATATTGTGGTGGGATATCTGAAAATTCCACACAGAACTATATCTGGAGTGTGTTTTGTGCTTTGGAAAATATGTCCCTCTGGGCTACAATCATGCCACCCTGAAAGCTCCCGACCATATCTGGAAAATATGTACCCTTTGAATTGAAGTAATCAGAAATATTTTGGGGGTGGTAGTTGTGGGGATGAGAAAGGGGAGGCGAATGTCTTAGCTTTCCTTCCTTATATGTTTTCTTTTTATCAGAGTATAGTACATGTCCTCATTCTTTTCTGTTTCCCACCTGAGACGTTTAATTCCCCACTCAAAATTTAAATACAGATTTTTCAAACTACCTCTATCCCTAGTGGACCAAAAAATGAGCAGTGACAAAATTTTGAGGGCTGGCAAATAATTCATTCTTATTTTTAGGTTTATCCACGTGTGTTTTTTTCTATTTCTTTTCTATAAACAAAAAACAAACACATGACTTCTGTAGAGATCACTTGTCTATCCCTTTCACGAGTACTTGGCAAAGCAAAGACGGTTTCTGAAAGGGAGGGATGGGAATTAAATATGAAAATATGCTTTCTAACTCAGATTTTTTTTTTCCTAAGTGAAGAGTATACTAAAACATTCAAGGTGGTATGATAAAGTTACGATCTTTTGCTCAATCTGGAAGTTTTTGGCTGTGACAACTTCCGTTAAATTTTTTTCTTCGAAACTTAACACTTAAAAATCAATGAAACAAAACCCTTCAATTTGGCCACTGAAGTCAAAGTCAGAAGATCTATTAGTTTGTTAAGTGCATACTTTTAGACAGTATATTTGAAAATACTTGGCGGCCCCTAAATCTGAAAAGAGGCAAACATACAATAAATGATTTATTGATATTATATCACATGTAGATAATAAATAAATATTATCTATGTTTCCAGACTTCATAGCCACTCTCAAATCATCTTACCTCACCGTCTCAAGTATATATATTTGAAAGTGATATTTATATTCCTGAATATGAGGGAAAGGCATCCTAGAATTACTTGATGAATGTATATATTAGGCAGCTATATAAAACCACAAGAAAGGAAGCACATTTTTCATTCTGAATAATGTTTTCTGAGTTGATCTGAGCTTATCCTAGAATGCATAACTGTGTAAGGCCATTGGTATGTATATAGTTTTTTAATGTCAAATGTCAAAAGTGGCTAGGTAATTTAATGTCACAGGGATGGCTAGCTCATCTTGCATTTTACATGTGTATTTAAATAAAGACATGGATAGATACACTTATGTGTCTGTATATGAACGCATGCATGTGCATTTGTAACTTTATTCCCTGAGCCCTAATAAAGTGAGGCGTTACTGGCAGGAACTGTAGTTCATCATACAATGCATAGGGTCTGTCTCTAGTGAGTTTACTGTGTCATCAGAGATAATATAACAAGACAAGACTAGGAATGGCAGGTGGCAGAACAGCCAAGAGCTGGTCTCAAAACATCCCAGCAAAGATCTCTGGGTCTGCCCTGGTTTTCCCAGCTGCACGGAGGGCTGCTCGTCTCCTCTTTAGGAAAACCCTGAAGGATCAGCCATAAGCTTCAGTTTCTTTCTTTCTTTTCTTTCTTTCTTTCTTTCTTTCTTTCTTTCTTTCTTTCTTTCTTTCTTTCTTTCTTTCTCTCTCTCTCTCTCTCTCTCTCTCTCTCTCTCTCTCTTTCTTTTTAAGATTTTATTTATTTATTTTGACAGTGAGAGAGAGCACAAGTAGGCAGAGAGGCAGGCAGAGAGAGAGGAGAAAGCAGGCTCCCCGTGGAGCAGAGAACCTGATGTGGGACTCCATCCCAGGACCCTGAGATCATGACCTGAGCTGAACACAGAGGCCCTAACCCACTGAGCCACCCAGGCGCCCAAGCCTCAGTTTCTTAAACTCCAGGTCCAGCAAGCCACCTGGTTTAAGAGCCAGAGATTTATTTTAACTGTTCTAAGACAGGGCACTAAATAGAAAACTCCCGTATACTTAGATCATTTGCTACTAGCAGAGGAATTAACTGTCTTCTGAAAGTTTTTGCTACATATTCTTAAATTTTAATGCAGGACATTGAGTACAGAATGATCTCATCATAATAATTCTCATTCCCCTAAAGTCCATTTCAGATTACTATTTTCCCTTTAATCTCAAAGGCAAAGTATATAGATTGTAAAATCTAGACTATTTCAAAGGTCATTGAGTAATCAACAAAAGTTAATCAATTAAATATATATATACATATACATGCACGTACCTAAAGCCAGTGAATCAAACTAAGTGGACTTAGCCCTTTAAGCTACCATGGAGGGAATGGTCTTTCCCTTATCAGTTTATGAGGGTTTTCTCTAATCCCTGTAGTTGATTCCAAATAGCTCACATATATTGGCAGACGATGACCTGTCTCCTCTTCCATACTAATCTTCCATTTTAATTGCCCGATATTAGAGTCCATGCCCTACCCCAGCTGGATCATGAAGTGCAGTCTTAGCTAGGCAGCTGAAACCCCCACAGATGTGACCCAAAGCTGCATGATTATTATGAGTCTTGGCCTTTTCTTATATTGTTCATCAATATTTACAAGAACTGTGGATTATGAATAAAGCACAGATCGGGAAATTATTCCTATGGGGTCAGGGTGTATGTGTGGGGGGGAGGGGCTAGTTTTCCCACCGGCTGAAGGAGAAGAAAAGCCCCAACTTTATGGTCCATAACCTAATAGATTTTACTTCCCACTCTATATTATGGTTACCTTTGAATAGAATTTTCTAAAAATAAACACATCCTTAGGAAATGATTCTTTTGGGACACATGGGTTAAAAACTCCTAGCTTTAGAATACGACTATGATATGAGCCCTACATAAACAGACCAATTGGTAGGTAAGTGGGCATGCATCCCCACACCTTCCCCCATACACATCCCTCTTAAACTTTATATTCTCTTTCTTATTTTATTCCTGAATAAAGGGACTCTGGGACATTTTTTTTTCCAAGCAGAGATTATAGACGACGTTCTAGCATCCTATCCTACCTCAGTTAAAGAGGAAAATTTGATGTCTGGACATGTGTAGTCTTGTGGAAAGGAACCTTATTTCACTCCTAGACAAGACCAGTAGTATGGCTAGCAGTATTTCCCCAGAGATGGTCTGATTTAAAAAAAAATCGATATCAACTCTTGACACATTTTCATTTACATCAGCGCATGGCTTTCAGTCCGGGCACAAATCAATAGGCAGCTTTTAACACTGCCCAACTATTTCTTAGTATTACGCTTCAGGCAGGCCATTTGCTGTTAACATACCATGTTTCTTGGGGAGGAAGTTTAACTGTTTTTCCTGTGACTAATCCCAATAGCCTAAACTGTAGCATTAATCACATGACATCTTCTTCATCACCACTTACAGCCAATTGACTTTTTACTTAGTGAAAGTGTTTGAAGGAGGTGACAATTGTTCTGAGGGGGTCAAGAGTCAATGGGAAGAAGAAATATTTAGTTCCAAAACATATGTAGTATATGGCTCCTAAAGTTGACACCATGCCAGATGCCATTACAAGCCTTATTGCTTTGTAGGTAGGGTCTCGTGGACAAGATGGAGGATAAGATTTGTTTAAAATTAAAATGTTAGCTAGGAGTCTTAGCATTTGGGTTGAAAACAATCTGTGCCTTTCTATAAGCTAAAAATCACATCCAGGGTCACTAGCCATTGGCAAAGTGTTTTTTTCTAACTTTTGAAAGTGAATTTTCTCTCTCTCTTTCTCTCTTTCTTTTTTTCTTTCTTTCTTTTATTTTTAAGCTAGCATGGGAATCCAGTTAGGTTTGATGCCATTCGAGATTGGCAGGCTCTGCAGTTGGCAGTCTCGATTAAATGTAATATCTACTTCATTACTGTAGCTACTCAGATTTCTAAATAATGAATCAAAATCTTACATTATTCAGAAGCCACAAAGAAAGAGGTTATTAAGCTGAATAAGCAGAGACTCACAACAATTTACGATATTTATCTAGGGCAATTCCACAGCACAAAAGTAACATGTTTTAAAAATACATGAAGAGGTAACCTCTGATATAATAATGCATTATTTTTATAATGTCCCCAAATAGCAATGATATCTTTTTAGAGCAGTGTTCCTTGGGACATTGGTCTCCTCAGATACTCCCTAAAAAAGAAGTATGTGCTAAAATCAGTTTGAGAGACAACATACCCTATCTTAGTGATTTATAGTGACTAACAGTAGAGCAAAACCTCCAAAAATACCTTCAGTCAAAAAGACTGTGTATTTACTGAAGCATTTCCTCTACTGCCTAACCATCCTGGTATATATTATTGAACTTGCAGCTTAGAAATGGTTGTCCATAACCCAGTCTACATCAGGACATCAGACATTCTCTCAGTACATGAGTTAGCTCTGGAACCCCTACCTCTGGTGCCAAAATGGGAGCAGATCCGTAGATCTGCAGGACCTGTTACTCCTTCTCTCCTCACCTCTCTACTCTCTGGAGCATGATGACTGGTGTTCCATGCATTTTGGGCAGGGTGGGGATCGGCCCTCTACTCCGCCTGTGCCTAGGAAGAATCCCCATCATGATGGAGGATGGTGCTGACCTGGGTAATTTGAAAGGTTATAAACCTTGATTATACCCTGGGACGGAAGAGTAAGGCACTCTGGCTTGAAAGGATTTACATGGTCTTGGTTTCCCCTTTTAGAACACTCATTCTCTTGGATTGACTGCTTGTGCCAAACAGTCACATAATATAACCCTATTTCACTTTTTTTTTTTTTTTTAAGATTTTATTTATTTGACAGAGAGAAACACAGTTAGAAAGGGAACACAAGCAGGGGGAGTGAGAGAGGGAGAAGTAGGCTTCCTGCGGAGTAGGGAGCTCCATGCAGGGCTCAATCCAGGGGCTCCAGGATCACCACCCTGAGCTTAATGACTGAGCCACCCAGGCGTCCCTATAGCCCAATTTCAAATTCTATCACTAAAATTACATCATAATGCCAGCGTGGGGAACTACAGCTAGGGCTGTGTGAAGAAATTTAAAATCTGGCTTTGGAAGCATGCATTTCAGAAAAGCCCACCCTTTTGAACTGCAGACTGTGACAGCGTGCCCTTCTTGTGGGGAAGAGAAGTTGCTGGACCAAGACAGAATTTTAAAAACCCCATTAAAATTTTTTCTTGTAACTCTACAACTTCCAATGACTTAGTTATTGTAAAGACATTTCAAAATAAAATCCACCTCACTGTATGTTAAAAATCAATACTGCACTTTTTAGGAGGAGACTGATTTTATTTGAAAAAGGATCAAATAACTATTGCCAAAACCCTTGATGGCTTCCATTTTTTACTATGTTCAGTTTTAACCTCTTGCCTGAATTTTGAGGCTTTCTTCTCTAGCAATGTGTATTAAACCAAGATATAGGAAGAACTGAAATTGTTAAAATAAGTATGTATTTATTTTAATATGTATTACAATTACATAAGAAGTACACCAACCGCTGAAAAATAATGAGTATTACCTTTAGGGTGAGACTTAAGTAATCACAAAAGAAATAAAAAAGTGACCTGATTTATGGGAAAAAATATGTAAATAATACTTTAGATGATAGGATATAAAAAAAAACCTCATGAAAACGGACTGCAAATGGTGTTCACATCTGCCAGCTGTAATTCCACAGTACCTAGCTGACTTCAGAGCACAGTCAGCAATTCCTTACTGCTTGATTGACTATATTCTTAACATCTAGTGCTCTCATTTCCAAAGCATTCCTACACATTGTATCCCCTTTGATATTTAAAACAATCCTGAGATCCAAAGGAAAGAAGCATTTGATTTGCATTTTAAAATTGCTTAAGCCACAGAGAATTGTCTAAATTCTCTGTTCTAAAATTCCTAGGACAAGCAAGCGACAAAGCTTGGAATTGTGCTCCCTTCCTCTGATACTAGTCTGTGTGATATATTTGGGAAAAGTACTACCAGCTAAGGAACTATGAGCATTCAGATTCCCTTGCCTTTTACCTCTGTTGACTAATTACAGGTTGAATTTATGCCCTGAGAGCTACAAATTCACGCTCATCATCTCCTTTTCTGAGTATCAGTAAATGTTTACATCTGGAGTGCTCGGTCCCTAAGTCTGGGTCCCCTGTAGCCGTTGTACTCTGCATTTTCTCCAATTTATTCAGTCTGGGGTTTTTCCAGGACTGATCCCATTCCCTAGACTCTCTCGGACCCTGCAGAATCCTACACTTCACCCCCTCTAAAAAGTCAATTTGGTGCCACTCGAACGGGGCTGATCTTATCCCAAACTTGACTTGATTTTGTTCAGCTGTTAGGCATGCACAATGCAGGAGGTGGTCTTGTAAAGTTAATGGAGCTCTCCCAAAGGATGATCTGACTTCTTTACCCTTCCTTAGAAAGTTCTGAAGAACTAGGATGCTGGACCAAATGCAAAGGAACAGGAGAATACTTTTGTTCTGAGTTACCCAAGGTTTAAGGGTGCATGATAGGACATTTCTGTGGCTTGGAATATCCTTCTCCTCACTGCAGGCCTAATGAAAGCCTCAGTTTTTGGCACCCTTCATCCATTCACTGAAAACTGACAGACTTTGTAGCCAGAACTTGTGCTCTGCAATACCTCTCACCTCCTCAATTCCTAAGAGCACTTTTAAACCTCCACAAATCTCTGTAGGAAAAGGCTAAAAAGTCTGTGCTTCAGGCCCTGTGAATATTTTTAACAGCCTCCCAGTGAAGTGTCAACTACTCTCATAGCTGTTAACAGTGGCTACATTATGTTGAGGTGATTTTAAGGTTAATAAGATAATTGGGAATGAAGGCTTTTGCTTAGCAGAGGGAAAAATAGGCTAGGAAAAAGGAGGTAGTAAGCCAGATATGTATGGATGGCTTTAGGAGAGTTGAAAAAGCCACACAAGCCCTCAAAAGTCTTACTGAATTCTAAGCCAAAGGAACTTGAGTAAAACTTTAACTAAGGCAGGTGTTAGCGGGTATTGCTACTTTAGGCAGCCACGTGGTAGAGTACCACGAGGTATGACTATCCTCATCCACGAGGGACTCCTAAGTAGTCCGTCTGCTCTGTCTTACACAAAGGGTAGCATATTTTACTATTTTATCTGGTCGAAGTTTCTATTTGTGGTGTCCTTATTGTGATACAGTATTGATTATGCTTTTTATTTACATTCATTTGATCAGGAAATGTAACTATAATAACATTTTTCCCTATGAAGAAATATTATTGTCAGCTTGGACATAATTTTCAAGAATTAAATTCGGTGAAGAGTGTGGACCCCTTTTTCTCCTGATCACTACTGTCCCCATTTTCCTTAGGATGAGCCTGCAAATCTGCTGTTAGAACTAGCTGCTCAAGTTTTAATTTCCCTAAACAGAGGCAGGTTTCCATGTATACAGATGTTTCTATACAATCCCGCATACCTCTCCTTCCTCATCTGGACACATATTATGTTATACAACTAAAATATTTTGAGAAACTGTTCTCTCTCTTTTTTTTTTTTGAGAATTATTCTTATTTGTCCTATAAAACTACCTTCATGAGATCATATTAACATTGCAGAGAAGAGACAGATTGATGAAATAGGTTGCATACATGTTCTTTTATAAATGGACTTGACTCCTTATGGCATTAGCAAAATTTACATTGATTAACCCGTAAGCAGTAATGTTGTTTTCGATCTGAACTGAACAAATCAATTTTACTTAACACTCTAAGTTTTCTTGACTTTGGGGTGTTTAGGGTAAGTAGATATTATATTGCCTGTGGGAAAACACTACACTTGTAATTAAGCTAAGGAGGTAATTTCGTGAAAAGAAGAAGAAAATAGGGCAAAGTTTTAAGGATAATGGGATTTCCAGAAAGGCAAAAACTCACCCTACTTGAATGAAATAAATTACATTACCATCCATCATATGACTAATCTAAGAGTAGCCATCTCTCTGTTTAAATAGACCTATCGAATGAAATGATAAAATACCATCATTTAGGAGAGGGATAACAAATTAAGAAATACTATTAACAAAAGAACCCTGTGTGGAGTTGGTATTCCCCAAACGTTCCTTGAACTGAATAAACAAAAAGGACTTGCATAAAAGACACTCATCCTTCTCCATTTGTAATATGTTCAATACAACAAATGCTATCTTGTTGTGTGACAACTCTAGGTAAAATGACTGCCCAGAAGAGATGCCCAAATAATAGGGAAGAGTACTTAGGATGAAATAGAAACTTTTCTTTCGACAAAAATTCCTTGCTACTTTAGAGTTGAAGCTCATACCTGAATATAGTTGAAACTTATGCAAGAATTCATTTGTTCATGATAATTATGAAATACCACATCCATTGTAAAAGTTGGAAAGGAAGATGAGGTTCTTGGAAAATACACAACCATCTATTCTTAGAAAATAACACAGAAAAATTACTTGAATATTTTTTCTGTTGTGGAAAAACTACAAATAAGATACAAATTCTAGAAGGTTGCTACATATTTTACCAAATCTTAGTTTCTGTTACTGGTGCTAAAATTAGAAGACTAGCAGATGGCATATTAAAAATAATTCCATTAACCACATCTCGGAAATTGCACAAAAAGACTTGTGTTAGAAGTCATATTGAGAAGTAATTGGCAGCAAACATAAATTATAGTCTTCGCCAATGCCCAAATTACTGACTAAAATTGAGTAAAGAATTAAAGAGAAAACACCATATTTTCCTTCCTATTTTTTTTTTTCTCTTGAGTTTCAATCCCTGCCTTCTTTGGGAAGAAAACAGCAAAATATTTTAAAAAATACATCATTTTTCATAAACAGTGGGGTTTATCCTAAGAATGAAAAACTTTTAACATTTGAAAATCATGTAATGTGATTTATCATAGTAATATAAAATTTTTCTTCTTAAAAAAGAAAAACCGTATGTTCTCCTCAATAGATACTATAAGAGCATGTGACAAAATCCAGCATCCATTCCTGATGAAAACTCCCAGCAAATGAGGAACTGAAGGGAATTCTCTCAACTTGATAAAGCTCATCTGCGAAAAACTCATAGCTAATATCATACTTAATGGTGAAAGATTTAATGCTTTTCCCCTAAAATCAAGAATAGACAAGGATGTCTATTCTCATCCTCCCTGTTCATCATTGTTTGGGAAGTTCTAGCCATGATAATAAAGCAAGAAAAAGAAAAGACAGACTGAAAAGGCAAAGATAAAACTGTCTCTACTTGTAGACAACATGATTATGGATACTGATGGAACCTATTACTGAGGTTGTAGAATATAAGTTTGATATATAAAAGTCCATTATATTTCTATATACTATCAGTGATAAATGTGTAATTCAATGTCATTGCAAAAGCATAGGCATATAGAATATTTAGGAAATAAATCTGATAAAAGATATGCAAAGCTGTAAACCAAAAATTATAAAACGTTGTTGAGGGAAATTAAAGAGGACCCAATAATGAATGGGGTTCTATATTCATGGGTTAGAAAACTCAGTATCGTCAAGCTACCAATTCTCCTTAAACTGATTTATAAATTCAATATAATCCCTGTCAAAATCTCACAATTACTTTTTGTAGGAGTAGAAATTGCCAAGAGAATTCTAAAATTCATATGGAAATTCATTGGCTTACAATAAGCAAAAGCAAATTTGAAAAATTAGAACAAAGTTAGAGGGCTAATACTACTTGATTTCAAAACTTATTATAAAGCCCTATTAAGAGTGTGGCACTGGTATAAAGACGGGCATATAGATCAATGGAACAGAGAGTCCAGAATAAACTCACATATATCTAGATAACTACTTTTTGACAAAGGTACAAGGCAGTTTAGTGGAGAAATGATCATTTTTTTCAGTAAGTGGTATTTAAACAACTGGATATCTATATGCGAAGAACTTGGATCCATATGCTTCACCATATACAAATATCAGCTCACAACATTCCAGGGTAGGACCTCAACTTATAAAGTTTACAGACAAAAACATAGAAGAAAATATTTGGGCGCCATCTACATAAAATTCTAGAAAATGAACTCGAATCTATAGTGACAGATGTATCCAGAAGCCTTTCCTCCTGCGACAGCTCTCCAGCACCCTCTACTGATGAAGCTAAACAAGGTGTCAGCTGCAGAAATGGCCCAGGTCCATTTTCATGGAGCAGGCAAAGAAGGTGCATTTAGAGTTACGAGGCAATAAATCAATTAACAGCGTAGAGAGATTACAAAGAAGCACGAGGAAATTTTTTTTGTGTGTGGGAGTGATATATATGTTCATTATTTTGATTGTGGTGATGGCTTCACAGGTACATACGTCGAAACTAACCAAATTGTACACTACACTATGAGCAGTTTATTGTATATCAATTATACATTCATAAAACTATCAAAAATGTATACAGTACTTCTCTACTACTGTCCAAATAGAAGTAACCTTTTCATCTATTAGAAGCTTAGGTGGGAGGTATTTGTATGTATTTATTATTTTTTCACACCAAGAGACAAAATTGCTGACTATTAAGGGCCCCTTGCTTCACTCAGAGTGAAATCCTCTGGATCCACTCTGATTTGAGTTGAGGAGCCAATTTTGACTGAGAAAACTCACCCCCACTTTCCTGGCCAGTGGGCCAGGGATTAAGCAGCTCTCCTTTGCAAAACTTCAGGGCCTGCCTCAACTAAGACTTGGTTCTCCTGAGCACCTTCGGTCTGGCTGCAGCATGGTCCCTGCCCCCATCCCTCCCCAGCTGGGTCTCGCTTCTTGGTGTGACTAGATATCCCTGGACCCTTGAAGCCCCTTACCCCTTCCCTTAGAGGATGGTGTCCACAGCTGCTCTTCTTTCAAAGATTTAGAGCACAGACTGAGTTACCGCAGTGTTTTCTACATTTGCAGTCTTAGAAAGTACTG
>PITA01010742.1:0-70250 GCA_004023965.1 Spilogale gracilis | reverse complement strand
CCAACTATGGGATCTTGGGCAGGTTCCTTTGCTCTACTGGCCCTGCTATTTTACTCACTCACCTCACATGGCAGTTGGAATATAGCTAAGCCTGTGAAAGCCATTTATCTCAGCCTTCAACTTCACACACAGACATTAGTGATCCTTAAAGAGGGGGAGGAAGAAAAGCCATTGGGGCAGAGTGTAAACTGTTTTTGTTATAAGACATTGAAAAGGAAGAAACAGCACATCAATCACATTAGCACTACCACTTTTAGAATTTTGGTGTTAAAATGCACTTTAAAGTTTCTTTTCCTTCTTTGCAGAGAAAGACAAAATGGCTTAAATTGAGACAAGAAAGATTTAGAGTAGGAGGAGTACATCTCTCTCTAGCATTAAGAGAGATTAAAAATTGGGATGGTCTCCTCAGTGAGGTCTTGGAATCTCCATCTGCAGGGGGCTGGTATTTTCCACAATTTTGGTGAAAACTAGGTTAGGTCATCCTTTGAGGCCATTCTTAAGGGGTCCCACAAATCTTTATAAGTAAAATGAAGAATTATTATTAAAGATGGTCTCACACTGTTGAGATTAAAATTAAATTAAAATTTTAAAATAAAATTAAATTTTTAAAATAAAATAAAATTTAAAAAATTAAAATAAAATTTAATTTTTAATTAAAAAATTAAAAATTAAAAATTTAATTTTTTCAACATATTTATCTATGAATAGCACATAATCATTCTGGAAGATGCGGAAGATACAGACAGGTATAAAGAAATGAGAAACATTACATCTGCTGCCATAATCTAAATGCTCTGTTTTGTGGTTAAATGAAAAAGGCTTTTTCCCCCCAATTAAAAAAAAAAAAAAGGTAATACTTTGTAGGAAAAAAAAGAAAAAGAAAGAAAAGAAAAGGAAACCAAAAACTGACCTCAGTCTTACAACCCAGAAGTAACCATTATTAATATTTTGGTGGGGTAAATGAAATTTAAACACCTTTTTAGTCTCATGGGAGACTGAAAAAAAAGGCGTAGACTTAAATGATGCTGGGTGGCAGGTAAGCTGAGTGAGAGCTCCCCATCATGTGGGCCAATTCTGTGCCCAAAGACAACAGGGAGGTCATGAAGCCTTTATTCCTGAGCATCTTTACAATTTGCATAGATGTGTTTGGGTGAAATCTTGCCTCAATCTTTCCCAGTTCTGCTTGGACATGTTCCAAATAACTATTTCAGGCTCTTTGATGGGAAATAAATCCTCAGGGATTTTGTCCAATAAAATAATTATTGAGTAAGTTTATTCATTCAACAGAGTGAGTACCTGCCATGTGCCAAGACTGTGCCAGATGTTGGGGAGTGTGTGTGTGATGATGAACCCAAGATGCTACTACGAGCACAGACATTAAACCAAAAATCATACAAGGAAATGAAATGTAGGAGGGACAGGAAATAAACACATTTTTTGATCATCTGCTATTCTGGAAGTTTAGTAAATGTGATCTCATTTAATCATTGGGAAACTGGGGGAGGGAATTTGACATCTGAACCTCAACTTTATTTGAAAATGGAGACAGAATTATTGGAAGAGAACATTTGTTAGAGTAGCAAACTATTCCAGAGCTTAATTTGCTAAAGTATACAAATGAGGCATTTTTTTATACTTTGGACTGAACCTTCTTGGAGGCAAAGAGAGTGGGCAGTTAGTGGGTCTACTGTGTGCTAGGCACTTTACAAAGATCCCACTTAATCCCAATTCCACACTTTGAGCTTATGTATCATGTTGTCCAAACGATGGCATTGAGTCAGAGAGGTTTCGGAACTTGACCAAGGCCAGTCAGCTGGAGAATGACTGCAAGAAGATTCAAATCCAGTACTGCTGAGGTCAAAAGCCCTTGGCAGTCCATTAGCTCACAGTAAGGCTCAGGACGTCTATTTGTCCTTTTGGGAATTCCTGGGTCTGCTAGTGGTGTGTTATTCAAATTCCTGAATGTGTGCTTTGTTCATAACTGTGCAGTTTGAAAACAGTGACTCATCCCCAAACAGAGCAGGGGTGAATACAGACCTGTTTATCTTAGACTGTCCTGCAGCACCTGTGTTGACTTTAAAGATAATTTGTAATAAAAGCACTTTGATAAAAACAACACACACCAAAAAAAAAAAAAAAAAAAGAAGTATAGGTTTATGTTCTGGTGTTTCTGACAACAGAATAAACTTGAATCTCATGCACTTAAAAGCTACTTAATGTACTCTTTTCACGATTACCTATATCATTAGTTTCTGTTTGATTCTGTAAGAGCAGAGACCTTGAAATAGTCACATCTGGATTCCCCCACGGTTTGACCCAACTGTGAGAGTCAGTCACTATTGGCTGAAAGAATTAAAGGCATTTCCAGTGTATTAGCTTTTTATTTTATTTATTTTATTTTTTTACCACTGTAAGTAGTTACCACAGATTTAGTGGCTTAAAACAACATCCATTTATGTCTTACACTTTCTGTGGACCAGAAGTCCGTATATAGTATGGTTCAGTTGGTTTTCTGGTAAGGCTAAAATCTAGGTGTTGGCAGAATTGCATTCTTTTCTATAGACTCGGCGGGAGCAGGGAATACCCTGCTTGTAAGCTCATTCAGGTTGTGAGACTCCTGTTCCATGAAGTTCTAGAAATAAGGTCGTGTTACTGGCTGGCAGGGCTTTGAGCTACAGGGTTCAAGAGACTGCCTACATTCCCTGGCTCCTGGCCCCCTTCAAAGCCAGCAACAGTCCGCTGAGGTCCTCTCAAGCTCCAAATCTGATTCTTCCGCATCTCTCCAAAGCATCTCTTCTGTGTTGTTCTTCTGCTTTTAAGGGCCCATATGATTATACAGGGCTCACCTACATATTCCAGGATAATTCTAGCTTAAAAGTCAATTTTCCAATGGAATGTAACATAGTCACAGGTTCCAGGGACCAGGGCATAGATGGTTTGGGGGGGGTGGTGTTGGAGAGGACATTATTCTGCCCTCAGGGTCTGTACTAAACATGCAAATTTTAGAGTGAATCTTTTCTAGTTACTCCTTGGAGGTCAGAGGAGACTGAAGCTACTCAAGAAGAAAACAGTTGAAACAAGTCAAATGATTTGTTGAAGGTTACTGTGTCAGCTGTAGATAAAAAAACAACTTTTATAAAAAAAAATCAGGTCAAACAGTTTTGTGGTGGTGGTGGTAGGGGGTTGTTATTCCTTTCCTCCTCCTTCGGGTAAAGAAAGGGGAGAAAGCTTTTGTTTTTTTTAACTTTCTACAGTTTATTCACTTTGCAATATTTTGTTTATTGGGCGTGAACATCTGTGTGATGAGCATCAAAGCGGGAGCACTAGCTTCCATGGTGTTAGGATTAGGCAGCACAGTATGGGTCTTCTCTAAGTGCTGGTTCTTCCATGTGTTAATATCAAGGAGAAGGTTCTTTCCTCACTCAGGGAAACCTTTCAAATGGGGCCTTTGACTCTGCCTTCCTAATTTTGAAGAGCTGCTCATTAATCCAGCTTAAAATCAATTTTAGTAATTAACTAATTTAGTTTCTGGACAAAGAAGTACGGAAAACCTACGTGTTTGGTACTCTGAACCTCATTTCATTTCATACTCTGCAACCAAGGCTCAGAGAGGCTATGTCCATTGTCTCTCAGCTTATACTAATTATTAAACACTTGTTCTATACCAGGAACCAAATTATATGGACCTAATGTCAAGGTCCCGCTTCACACCCTCTTCCAATCTGCCAAGTGTTTTATGTTAATTTTAATTCCAATAGTGTTGTGAGGTATTAGACTAATGCTGATTTAAAAAATTGAGGCTCAGAGAAGTTGAGCCCCTAGTTTTAGGTACCCAGGGGTTGACTTAGCCAGGATTCCAGCATAGGAATTGACTCCAGGGTATCACCTCTAAAAAGGCCTCAAGTGCATTGTGGTCAGTGTGGTCCCAAAGTCCAAGTTCTTTACCTCTCATTATCACGAAGTTCTCCGAATGGTTAAGAATGCTCTAAGCTGTGGGTGCAACTTCTGCAAACATATAGCGGTATTAGCAGCAAGAAAGCACAAGAGGAAATGGGGAACTGTTTAGGTCCATCAAACGTGGAATAACCGTTTTACTGGTATGAGTGTCTCATTGTCTCATTATTATGCTGTAGTGAGTCATTTAGGGCAGGACCAAAAGGGAAAGTCCTATCCCTTGTCATCTCTGTGAAGTGTCGGTGAGAACCGTTTAGGCGGGGAGAGGCACAAAATGAGCACGTGGAATCGAGCTACCACCAGTTCTCCATCACCACCCCTAACCACCCAGCTGCCGGGATGCGAGAAGCGCCGAAAGGGTTAAGCATAGCTGGGGAGTCCAGCCACCGCCCCTTCCCAGCATCGCCTCCCAGAATGCCTCAGGCTCCTAGCCAGTTCCCGCACCTCGCGAGACTCCGCCCAGTCCCTTCCCCGAACGACCGCCCGTCCCCCTTCTTTCCCGGGCTCTGTGCGTTGCAGAGGAAGATAGGGGAGGGCGGAAGACAGCCGCGAGGTACGCCGGGAAATGTGGTCCAAGCGTTTCATGCAGCCATATTCTTCCGGAGCGGGGGAGGCCAGACAGGCAGCCGGGACTACGATTCCCAGCCGCCCTTTCGGTTTGTTTTTGTTCAAAAAAAAAAAAAACCCACACTCCCCCTCCTCACTCTTCACACACACTCACACACACTCACACACACACACCCACGGCAGACACGCACACACCCGGGCGCCGAAGGGAAAGCCGCGTCTCGCCTTCCTGCCCCACCGCCAGCCCTGTCTCGGCCCCTCAGCAGAGCGGGAAAGCGGAGGCTGGAGCCGTGACCTCTGACCCCGTGGTTATGCGGAGCCGCCGCATTCCTTAGCGATCGCGGGGCTGCCGCTGCTGCTGCCGCCGCCGCTGCCGCTGCCGCCGTGGGCGACTGACGCAGCGCGGGCGCGTGGAGCTGCCGCCACCCCTCCCCCACCGCCGCCCTCGCGCCGGGTCTCGCGCCAGCCGGTCCCCGGGCGCCTGCCCCCCTCCCCGGCCGCACCCGAGTCCTCGCGCGCCGTCGCTGCCGCCGCCACGCGCCCCCCGCCGCCGCCACCGCTGCCTCAGCCCCGCGCCGCCGCCACCCGCCCCGCCCGGAGGTCCCGCGTGGAGCCGCCGCCGCCGCCGGGGAGGAGGAGGATGAAGGACAAACAGAAGAGGAAGAAGGAGCGCACGTGGGCCGAGGCCGCGCGCCTGGTGAGGCAGGCCGCAGAGGGGGCTCAGTGGAGGACGTGGGGGGTGGGCTAGCAGAGCCCCCTCCGCGGGGAGGGGGAGGGGCAAAGCCCTGCCCACTGCAGGAGGGGGCGGGGCCACCATTTCTCTAGGAACGGGACAGCTTCCCCCCACCTCCCGCGCCCAGGCGTTGGGTGGGGGAGAGGTCCCCCGTCGGTCGGATGTGGCGCCTTTTTCTGCAGCTCCCCCCACTCCCTAAATTCCTACGGAGGGTCGAGCTGGCAGGCTGGCTCCTCCCCCTCTGGGCGGCGGGGCCCCAGCCTCCCCTCCCCCATTATTTGGCAGCGTCTCGGGGGTCTGGGGGAAGCTTCGTTTATGCACTCGGGGGAATTAGGTTTCCGGGAAGGGTCGGAAGCTCCTCCCTCGCTTCCTGGTGGGCAATAGGGTGGTATATTCGACTCCCCGGGTCGGAAAACACCCCCAGTTTTAAGGACGCGAGTGACATTTTGAGCTTTCCCAATCTAAACCAGGTCTGTGAAGGGAAGCAAGTGCTCACTCCAGGTGGAACGCTGAGCAGTGGTTCTCAAACTTTACTGTTGGGGACACCTGGGAGGTTCTTAAGAATGCTAGTCCTAAGGGCCTACTTAAGATCTTCTGAGTCCGAAATTCAGACTGAATAGAGAATTCAGACTGAAGACACTCAGCGTCTTCATTTTAACCAGCTTGCCATGTTGACTGTAATGCAGGTGGCCTGGGACCACACTTTGAGAAACGCTGACTGGAGTGTTTTACTTCATAAGCTGTACTGGAGATAAGAACTCGAAAGAGAACTGACTACTTTGCAAAGAATGTGTGTGTCCTCTCCTTAGGGTCCTGGTGCATGTTATACGCGAAGTGTTGGACAAAGACCAAGTATCTCTGAAGATACTGCTCACTGAGGACTTAGCAGAGGAGGGAGTAATTTGAGTGTTGAAGCTGCTTAGTGAGGAGGGCTGTGTATTTTGTTTTCACAGCGCCAGAGGACTTGTAAGCAAAACACCTTCCTTTTGGATTTGCACCCACAAAGCTAATACACCGGGAGACAAGTTCTTATAAAATCTTGGCAGAGAACAATAGTATCTTCTCCCAGAGATGTCACTTCCTCAAGAACTGTCACAGAGCAGGGTTATAGTGCCGATAGCATACTTGTCTCTTGATACCTTCTAGTTTTATATGTAATTGCTGTAGTTCACTTTTAACGGTGAATGAAGCTTTACTTTCTCATCTTTTACTTTATTGGGAAGTGAGGTTCCTTCCTCAGAGGTGTTGCACAAAGAGATGACTGTTGTGTTGGGGGTCCTTACAGCTCCGTGGTACATCGTTTTCCTTCTTGGAGAATGTAGAATTCAGTTATTGACTTACAAGAGCTAAAGTTGTTTGGTTTACAAGAGAGTTTTCACTGGTGTTCCTGATTGTCTTCCCAGGCACTCGTTGCCCAATGAACAGAAATAGCAAGTGTGTGTGTGCTCAAGTTTCATGCTTCAGTTCACTTGTCTTGGTTTGGCATATGAAATTTGAAGATTTTGAAGTTCTAAATATTTTTTGATTCAATTAAAATTGGAAGCTTTGGCTAGCTTTGAGATCTCTTGGAAATTTTAGGATTACTCCAATATTGTCTCACCTGGAAACAAATTTTAGGCCTGAAGGAGACAAGGGGAGGGCTAAAAGGATGTGCTTGCTCTCTTTCTCCGCAAGTTGAGTCTTGGGTGTTCATTGAAATTCTCCACTAAGTTCCTGGTATGCAGGTGTTTATGACTCTGGGCACCAAAAGGAAATGTGCCTGCTAGAGTTTTACTTGTTAGAGGTAGGTGAAAGTACCTTTAATCCTGTGTTATTTATGTTCTAACAGAATTCTAAAGTGTGATTTGTCTCAAAGCTCTGTTGGCTCTTACTAGTTGAAAGACTTCAGGAATTCAGGGTCCACTGTTCTGTTAAGCCTCTTTAGGTTCTTGAACTTGCTGTGATCTGAACTCCAGTATCCAGGTTGTTAGTTTTGTTTTATCATTGGCTCAACTTCATGCCAGATTATCTGAATAAGTTACCTCTCTCTTTGTTTTGTGGCTCTTCATTAAAAAATAATATGAAAAGGAATGACTTTCACATGTTTAAGTACACTTCCACAAAGACGACTTGTGGAAACATGGTGTGTAATTTTGCGTATCTTTTAATTGTTTTTTATTAGAATTTTCTGTCCCTTTGGATGGGACCGCTTGGTGGGTGAGGAGCAACTTTTTAGAGTCCTCTCCCCATTTAAAGAAAACGGTTGCAACACTGAGTGTTGGAGAGTTTGTGAGAGCTTACTTTGGAGAGCGAGCAGCTTGACTAGAGAAAGCTGTAACGGGAGGGCAGGCGATTAAATCTGCCCATCAGACCGGTGAATTTGGAGTGCTTGCCGTGGCAGTCAGATGCACTTGCTTTGGGGCGGCTTCATATTGCTCCTGACCTTGCTTAGATTGGTGCCTAGAGTGATTCTAGGGATTTTTAAAAACTATTTTGGAAGCAAAGAAGAGACTTCTGGAGAGTTTCAGTAGCACAGTATAGTCCAGGAGATTGACTTTTGCAGATGTTAATTATGTTGTCGAGTAGATACTCTCCTTTCAAATATTTTGTAGTATTTCCTAGATATATTTCCTAAATATAAGAAGTAGACTTTAGAGGGTTGGATGGTATAAATCCTCCTGCTAGTTAGGAACGATTTGTTTGGGAGAAATAGCCGAGGGGATTTCCCTTTAAATTGAATGTCCTTAAATGGATTCTCCCTGGCTTTGAGAAACTCTTCATTGTATGATTTATCTTTCACTTTGATTGAGGACTGACCATTCTTACATCAAACATTTTTTTTTCTCTTTGAAGTAGGGGAAGAGATAATTTTTAAAAAAATGTGCTAGAAAGGGACTAGGAATAGAACACTGCTGAATTGTTCTTAAACTAAAAGCTGGGGTTATATACAATTCTAATAAAAGTGAATACTTTGTATCTTTTGATGTAACTTCCTTTTAGAGAAGCTAGATTCTCAGGCTGTAGATCTCTGTCTTAGATTCTCAGGCTCTTCCTGACTGCTGTTTAAATAATTGGTAACTAATTTTTCAGAGTCATGCTTCTTAAAAAATTACTGTACAAAAATTTACTAGCTCAGGCTCTCATTTAGTATCAGAGAAGTGCTATCTCTGGCAGTGAACATTAGTAGCTTATACCAGGGTTTGTTGTGGGTTTGTTCAAGTCAACACTGCTTAACTTGGCACTGAGGTTCTTAGAATACAAAGATGGCTAAGGTTTGCCCTTGAGGAGGTTATGGTCTGGGAATGGAGAAGGTCTAGACCCATGAATAGCATTTTACTACTTTCATGATAAGTGCTATTATAGATATATGTGTGATAAACACACATCCTGCTTCAGGCTTATTGTCCAGGCATCGTTATGATTGGTTCCTCCTTTCACTCACAAGTGTCCCACTTTGGAAGGTAAATTACATGTGTTATGGACTATGAGGACACTGAGAATAGACATTTAACTCCGCCTGGCAGAGAACAGAGAAGGCTTCCTGGAGGAAGGTGCTTTCCAAACTGAATCTTGAAGGGTGAGTGGAAGTTAGGCCCATCACGAAGGGTTTTAGGAGCTGGTGACAAGGAGCTGGTGGGATGTGTGTGCATGCTTGTACACAGACCAGGTGGAGAGTGTGGGAACTGGGTAGAACTACCCATAGTTATTAGAATGTGAAGTTGTGGAGTATCAGTTTAGCATTCAGGTAGAGAGACAGGCAGAGACCAGATTCTGAGGGCCTTGTGTGCCAGGCCTGTGAGCACCTATTTGGGTTGGGCACCATAGGCACATGCTTCCATGATCCTCCATCTGTAAAACAACTCTTATGGGAGGATATCATATCCTTCCATCACAGGTCGGGCAACTGAGGCTCAGGTAACTTGCTTAGTTGAGAAGGCTAGCATTTTTTTTTTTTAAGATTTTATTTATTTATTTATTAGAGAGAGAGCCCAAGTAGGCAGAGAGGTGGGCGGAGGGGGATAGGGAGGGGGAGCGGGCTCCCTGCTGAGCAGAGAGCCCGATGTGGGCAAAGGTTTTGACCTGCTGAGCCACCCAGGCGCCCCAGAAGGCTAGCATTTAAATCCAGGTCCATCTGGTTCTATTTTTTTTTTTTTTTTCTTAAAGATTTTATTTATTTGACAGAGAGGAACACAGCCAGAGAGGGAACACAAGCAGGGGGAGTGAGAGAGGGAGAAGCAGGTTTCCCGCTGTGCAGGGAGCCCGATGTGATCATGACTTGAGCTGAAGGCAGTCGCTTAACCAACTGAGCCACCCAGCTCAGCCACCCAACTGAGCTGCTGAGCTCTTCCTCGGAAGCTTTGGCCTTTGCTGTATGTGATTAGATTGCTGTTGAAGAATTTTAAAATAGGGAAAGATTTATTTTGTTGAATTGACCTCAGGCTACAGCAGGTAAGTTCTGCAAGAGCAGGGATTTGGTCTTGTTTACTGCTGAATTCTAGAATTGTCCCAGGTAAGTATTTCATATATTTATGGAGTGAAGGATGGTGGTGGAGGAAGGATGGACTTGAGGAAAGCAGGGCTGGTTGCAGGGATATTAGTGAAGGGGCTGTGTGTTGGGTGATGGAAGGAACTGAGAGTGAGGGGTGCTGCCTAGGTTTCTGCATTAGGAGATGGAGGAAGAGGGGCAAAGAATTGGAGTTGCTGGTTAGATGTATTACAACAGATGATTGGGGCCTTGGTGGGGGGAATGTCAGTACAGAAGTGAATATTTGAGTTGGAAGCTGGGGAGAAACCCAGGCTAGAGGTGCATATTTGGGAGTCAGCAGAATATTGGTAGTAGATGAAGCTGCGAGAGGTGATAACGTTACTTGAAGAGAATGTAAAAACAGAGAGGCTAAGAATGGGACTGTGGTAAATAAAGGGCTTTATTCAGCACCTGCTTCTCCGAAGCTTGACTTCCTTTAGTGCTAAGGGCTCATGTTCTTCCACAAGGAGACCCTTTAGCAGCAGCAGCAGTCCTGTCAGACTTCTTGCTTCCCATTTTATTTGTTACAAGGCAGCACTTAACTTAGTTGTTACAGTTAAGCAACTGCAAGATGTGTGGAGTAGCCTCAGCAGCTGATAGTAGAGACAGTACAAAGACACTGACAGCCCTTTTCCTCCCTGAGAAGGATAGCATTTCTAAAACAACTCAGCTCCTTCATGTGAGAGAGCTGCAGTTGATGACTTTGTTAGATAGGATGCTAACATAAATGGGACATTATGTTTCTTGTTGCTTTGCCTGCACCAGTCATACAGAATCAGAGCCTCATGTTGCCAAATGGAAAAATGCACTGTTGCAGTTGACACCAAAATTTCACAACACAGTGGCAAAACCATCACTTAACTTTGGGGGGGGGGGGAGTCTGAATGCATTTGTCTTATTTTTTAGCTCTATGTATTATTTGCTTTAGTCATGTGAATAGTATGAAGTTAAGCAGTAACCAGGGTTGCTGAGGCTCCACCCACATACCATAGCATGTCTGCTAAGAAGATGGGTGTTTTTATTTATTTTTATTTATTTTTATTTATTTATTTTTAAGATGGGTGTTTTTGGAATTAAGAATTAGGATATTTATACTAATCTCAGTCACTTTTAGGAGCATCTTAGATACATAATTTGGTTTTTGAAGCAATGTTAACTCTGAAAAAACTAAATTGACAAGCACTGGTACCTCACAGAAGAACTGTAGCTCACGATATAGATTGACGGATATAAATGGAAATTGTGTACTAAAATGGGAACATTTATATTTCTTCAGGTACTAGAAAATTACTCAGATGCTCCAATGACACCAAAACAGATTCTGCAGGTCATAGAGGCAGAAGGACTAAAGGAAATGAGGTTCGTATTGTTCTCATTGTTCAAGAGGGTTTCATAGGGCATAGGTCTTTCTGTAGATACTTAGTGATATGATGTATATGCTTTCTATCTCTGTGTCTCTCGGTCTCTACCCTGCTCCCGCCCCCCCCCCCCAGTCTGGTATGGTAATAGAACTATTCTCCCAGGTTGCGTGGCAGGTGGGAGTGGGTAAACATCCATTTGTTTTCATTAGAGATGTAGCGACTTTCCCTATTCTTGCTCTCCCTTAAATCTTAACATGAGGTGAGTTCTTTGTGTAAGGAATCCACACATTTTCTTTTGTACTCTGTTGCACATTTTACTAGTAGAGAAGGGGCAGACTCTGATAGTCTCTATCTTGTTTAAAACTTCCCTTCTTTCTATATCCCTGAGGTTCTTTGTTTTAGGATCAAAAGAAGGGTGGTCTCATCACCATAACACCGCTGGTCTTTTTTTTCTCCCTATTGATTCTTGTCTTTCATCATAGGAATAGACTGAAGTTTAGCATGACCTTGATTTTATTCTCCTTTGATGTAGTTTTCCTAGAGAAGCAACAAGTTAGAAACAAAAGGAATTGCAGGCATGAAAATCAGTGGATGTGTTTAATTCTTCTCTCCACTCTCACCCCAACCCCCCTTTTCTTTAATGTAAGTGAAAGAGGAGAGCACAACACAGTTTTCCTTCTTGGGACTCAGAACAAACAGCAAATGCTTTTGCCATTAAGCTTTAGCTTAATTGAAATTGACCTTTTAGGGCCAAAAGATCCTTACTTTCCAGTTACCAGTTCAAACAGTTTCAAGCTGACAGTTTGTGGGGAGAGAAGATCAGGATTGTGTAGATCACATTCATTTAAATAGTACCTATGCACTGTGTAGTGTTATAATTGTGCTTTATTTTTGTTTTTATGGGCTGTTTCCCATCATGCTGCTGTCTGCACTGCTGTTGGACCACTATACCTATAGAAGGTAAATTAGTCCCTTTGGGACAGATGAAATTGAGAACTTTAACTGTTTCTGCTTCTTGCTCTTATAGGAATTAATGAAGCAGTCATGGTTGCTTGTGATGAGTGAGCAGCTCTGTAATTTGTAGACAGAGGTATAGTGTGTAGGAGTCACACTGTTTTGCTGAAGGACTCTGCCAGCATGCCGTCCCCCCTTGTAGCGGAGATGTTAGCACACCCACTTGATACTCCAGATTCTGCACAAGGATTCTTGTAGAGATTGGTTCTTGGTGAAAATTTTTTTAGCATCCAGTGTGTTCCAAAGCCGAATAAGTAATATGGTTGTTGGTTTTTTTTTTTTAAATGGCTTTTTTAGACTCAGAATTTATTTTTAACACTGCATAAATTAAGGCTTCTGGTTCTGAAGGATCTTAAGAGCCTTTACTTAAGATATTTATATATTTTTAACATACTGGGGAGAGGGACGAGAAGGTGCATAGATGAATCCTAGCACTAACATGCTAGTGCCAAACTCAGTTAATATTAATAGTGGACGTTTGTGTTTTTGACAGCTGTTCTATTTTAAGATTCAGTAAATGGCCTCTGATTCACTAAGTTACTGTTTTGCAACCAACTGCTGCAGCAGAGAGTATGAACTATCTTAATTATCCATCTTTGTTTCATTATTAGGTACCAGATCCATTTGATTGATTTTTTTTTTTTTTTTTTTTAAGTTTAAATTTAAGTGATTGCTCCTGGCCTAGATGTAGAATAAAACCCATTCTCTTCCCTTCCCAACAGAGATAAAGCAAATGAAATACTCTTCTTTTGTGTGCTTATTAGCAAATATTTAACTGGGGATGAAAAAGTATGCTTGTTTTCTTGGGACAGCACCATTGATTCTGTGGTCTTTGTGTTGATAATGTTTTGTGGCAGTTTTTGAGCATGATACATGAAGGTCAAAATACAAAGGCTAGGAAACACAGTTTTCTTTTTAATATTAAAATTTAATTTTTAAAATTTAATAAAGATATTGGGTAATGTGTTTTTTTAAAACTCCCTGAATTTGAACATTGTGTACCTTTTCTAAATCTCTTTGAGAACTTGGTTGATATTGTCAAAAGGTACTAAGGAAGTGCCAGGTGTGGAACAAGGGAATCACATAGCATGTCCTACCTGGGTGTGACTAATGGGGATTTCATTTGTTGCCCTGTACTACTTTCAAAGTGGAATTGTCACGATGGGGTCTTTTCTGCTGTATTTCTTGCTCTGCTGCTTCTTGATTTAAGAATGAGTTGGAGGGTATTGGGTCTTTAAGTAGGCATATAGGTTTCTGTAACACTTATTCATCCTTGTATGTTTTTACAGTGGGACATCACCTCTTGCGTGTCTCAATGCCATGCTACATTCCAATTCAAGAGGAGGAGAGGGGCTGTTTTATAAACTGCCTGGCCGAATCAGCCTGTTCACACTCAAGGTAAGTAATATCAACTCTGTTCTTAAACTTTTAATGTAAGGGTCACCTGGTATAGGTCTGGGATGAGACCCATGAATTTGAATTTCTAATAAGCAGGCAAGTAATGGTGATGTTGTTGGTCCTAAATGGTACTTTGAGATGTTCTAGGGTGAACAGGGTATTAGGAGTTCTTTAGTCATATCAGCTATTTTGTCTTTTTGGAAAGTCGTATTAGCTATTCATCTTTTCTTTGTTTATATCTGCAGATTGTAGGCAGTAGAGAGATAAGGATATGTGGGGGAATTGCAAATGTGCTTTAATTAGAATTTTGTTTGTAGTAGTATTGTGAAAGATAAATTACTGGGCGGCTAAAATAAGACTTACTCTGTGGAATATAACTAACATGTGAACATCCTTGTGGAAATTCAAAAACTCATTAGCTTTTTCTAAGTGACACGAATTGCAAAGGAAGAGAACTTAAATCAGGTAGAGTTCCCAGTAAAGCTTAAATAGAGCTGAAATGAATAGACTAATTTTTGTGATAGAAATGGTTACCATTTAAACCAGGGGTTGGCAAACTTTCTCTAAAGGGCCAGTGATAAATACTTTAGGTTTCATGGACCCTGCTATCTTTATCATAATTATTCACTTCTGCCATTGTAGCAGGAAGACAGGCATAGACAAATCATAAATGAGTAGGCAAGGTCGTGTTCCAATAAAACTTTATTTACAAAGACAGTGAGAGGGCCACATTTGTTTTGGGGCTGTGGTTTGTTGACCTGATTTAGATATAAAATGACTTATTGATGAGGAAACTGAAAATCTGATGCTGACCCTTCTACTCATCCATAATGTGGTTATAAATTTCAGTAGTCTGTATGCAAACTTTTCCCTTTTATTGTCTTGATGGACTTATTTTCTTTAATTCAAAATTAAACACTTGAGCAAATACCAATGTTTTAACTTGCATAAAACTTGATGTTTATACTTCAAATGTATTTTATATTCAGATGTCTGTGCAGTTTTCTATATTGTTTTTATTTCTAATATTTAAGAGGCTGCATAATGTAACATAATGTAACAGCAGGAACCAAAGCTTGGGGAGAGATAGAGCCCTGAGTTCAAAATCTACCTTTATAATGTGGGACAGGTTTAATCTTTCTTTATAGTGGTGTATGCATCCCTGATACAGAGTCAGTCCTTAATAAATGGTAGCCTTTTTGGTATTCCTTTAGGCTCTATTGTCATTTGCTTGTTAATGACATTTTTTTTTGTTACCTATTATGCATTGTTGTATATAACATAATGGTACATAGTTATGTATTATTATAATTGTATTATGTATATTACAAATATGCATGTTGATGGCCTGTTTCTATTTTAAGTGGGAGGAGAAATACCTTTTTCTGTGAACACATTGAGAGTAGGAACTGAGTTTCATTTGTCTTTATCACTTCACCACAATTTGCTTTATCCTTCTCTACATACAGTGTATGTTTTAAGAGCAAGTACATTATCCTACATAACCGTAATCTCATTATCACATTCAAGATAATTAACATTGATGCAGTAGTATATACTATATAGTCCATATTCAGATTGTCTCTGGTGCCATGAATATTTCTTTATAGCGTATTTTTTCAGTCCAGCATCCAATCAAGAATCATTTCAAAAATAAAATAAGATAAAAACAGAGACTGAGGCAAACCATAACAGACTCTTAACTCTAGAAAACAAACTGAGATTTTTTGCAGGGGAGGTGGGTTGGGGAATGGGGTAACTAGGAGATGGACATTAAGGAGGGTGCTTGATGTAATGAGCACTGGGTGTTATATGCAACTGATGAATCACTGCACTCTGCCTCTGAAACTAGTACACTATATGTTAATTGAATTTAAATAAAAAACAAAAAGAATCCTGCATTTCATTTGGTCGTCATGTCTCTTTAATCTTCATTAATGTACAACAGTTCCCTTGCTTTGTTTTGTCTTTTGTGGCATTGATATTTTTGAACAGTTGAGGTCAGTTTTTTTGTGGAATTAAATACATTTTTAAAGGACTAATAAAAGTGTAGAAATCTTGGTTATTTCCAGACTTCTTTCTGTTTGCACTGCTAGACCATGTCCACTCCTCCAGGTTGTAGCACAGAGCCACTCAGCAGTGAAGGATGGGAGTGATGGGATATATGGTTTAGTGGTAGTTTGATTGAGTCTTGCCTGTAATAAGGGCCAGGAGGGCACAAGGTTTTTTTTTGTTTGTTTGTTTTTTTAAGGCACAAGTTATTTAACTATATTTCTCATTTTTTTCTTTGGAAAATGCTAGTTATACCTCTGAAATCCTGTGGCATTTTTCTTTGCCTAACTTATCTCTCATGTGTTAAGAAAAAGCATGTGCAGAATGCCTTGTAGTTTTTCTGCCCCCTGCTTGGAAGTTTCTTCTAGTGGGCCATCAAGGTCAGAATTATGTTTATCCATGAGATTTTGCTGCTTAGTTGAAAACAGAAATTTTTTCAGTTCTGGATACATTTGTGTGCTTTATCTATGATTACTAAAGGTTTACAGATAAGCTGGAATCTTTGGGGGCATGCCATAGGGTTCCTTCTCTGATAAAAAGTTGTTTTGGGTAATGTGACGGTACATTTGACACTTGATATAGGTTCTTGCTTCAGTCCCCAGACCCTAGACCTCAAGGATGGATGGGATAGATGAAATCTATTCATGCTTAATGGATTCTTGATTTGAATTGCTTTTCTTAAGCCTTTCCTGAAGTCAGCTGTCAGTATCCATCATTGTCTGGTTAGAGGTAGGATTCATATCGTTTTTTACACTTGGGATTTCCCATTTTTACAAAGCTATTCCAAGTTTCTTTGTAGTGTTCTACATTTTTAGGACTTTGATGATGAGCTATGCTTTTTCAACTTCGTGGTTGTATCACTGGTGAGTTTAGCCTTTATTGGTCTTTGCAGTGCTCACTGTCAGGCATAACTGTAGTCATGTGAACATTGTTCATTTTTATTATGGAATGATTCTCACATGGATATGTCACTTATGTTACTTATGGCTATTTGCACTTTATTATATCTCACGTATGATACAGGGCTCAGCCTTCACGGTCTTTTAACCCAGTTTAAGAAGCCAAACTGAATTTTTTTAATATATAGAATATTTTTATAAAAGTTTGAAAAACCTGTTTTTGGTAAAAGAAATAGATGACTATACTGGAAGTATCCATCCATTAAAATCCAGTCTGCAGATAAAAGAAAGGAAAAAGCAAATGGAGGAAGAGAGGGAGATAATTATTGCAGTCCCAAATGTTATTTGTATAACTGTAATTAAAATATTCACATACAGCTCCGCACTTACAGCAGTTTCAAAGCTATTTATGTTACTGTTAAATACTGAGAAGAACAAAGGAAATAAGTCTAGGCTTAGATACAATAAAATCATGGAGTCTATCATTTGAAAGGCAGTTTCAGAGAAGATTCTCATTTTTTTTTTTAAAGATTTTTTTTGTTTGAGAGAGAACACAGAGGCAGAGGGAGAGGGAGAAGCAGAATCCCCCCTGAGCAGGGAGCCCGATGTCAGACTGGATCCCAGGACCCCAGGATCACGACCTGAGCCAAAGGCAGATGCTTAACTGACCACCCAGGTGCCCCAATGTTTTGATTTTTGATATGTGCACAGCAAGTAGGGTGGTCTTTTTTTTAATTTTATTTTTTAAAAGGATTTTATTTATTTGTCAGAGTGAGTGCACATAAACAGGGGGAGGGAAAGGCAGAGGGAAAAGCAGGCTCCCTGCTGAGCAGGGAGTCCAATGGCAGTACTCGATCCCAGGACTCTGGCATCCTAACCTGAGCTGAAGGCAGATGCTCAGATTGAACAACCCAGGTGTCCCGGGGTGGTCTTTTAAAAATGGAAATCACATTGTGTCGTTGTCATGTGGCTCTTGCCTACCTCTGTAATCTGCTCTCTTAGCACTTTCCCCTTGGTCATTATACTAAAGCCACCCTGGTCTTCACTTTGTTTGTGTCCACGATAGGGTCCTTGCACTTGCTAGTCCCTCTGCCTAGAAATAGCTCCGGTAACTTCCTGTCATTTGGTTCTTAATCCAAAAGTATCTTTTCAGTGAACATTATCTCTACCCATCTAATTCCACATATCAGAAGGGTTTTTGTTTGTTTCATAGCCCTATCCATATCAGAAATTACTTGGTAGTTGTTAGCGTCTCTGCACTAGTGTAGGAGTGCAGCGATTTTGTTTTTAATTATATCCCCTGTGTCCGGCACTCAATAGGTATTTAGAAGTGTTGGCTGGATGAAAAGTAGTTGATGATATCATCAAAATCTTAGCTAGTCAGTTCTCCTTGTAATTCACCTTTCTTTTATATCAGTTTTATTATAGAATATGCATATTTTGGGTTATTTTTTCTTCTGCTCAGCAAGTCGACTTCAAAGAACCCTTTTTTTTCTTGCCCTCTTTAGAGCAGTTCTACATAAATCTGTGCAAGAATCTGCTGACACTAGAAGTAAATCTATCCGTGATTATGGTTGTAATCTGGTTCCTCTTAATTGCTAAACGCAGAAACTGAGTCATTAGAAACAGTTTAAATATGGTATTTTAGGTAAGTTTTAGATAAGAAGTTATTCCTTTTAGAGTTTTGAACTTTGATTGTATTACTTGTTAGAAAAAAGAATCTCTAAATGGTAGTGACATTTTAAGACAATGTGTTCGATAGTCTGTTAGCCTTACCAAATATATGATCTTTTAAATGCTTAGAATCTTAGAATTTTAGTGTGGGAGGGGCTCTCAAATTATCCAGTTCCTTTTCATTTTGCAGTTAGGTAATGGAGTTTCTAACAGATTAAATGATGTATCTGTGATGATACATCTGTGACAAATGCATATGGCCAAGTTGGGACTAGAATCCAGGGCCCCCACATTTTGAGTTTAATTTCTTTTCATTATGCTAATTTAGAATAAAGAGTTTCTCTGTAGGTTTTATGTCCTTTGGTCATTTCATCTTTTTGAAGTGTCTTGTGAGTTCTTTGATATTTCTTGAAATGTCAAGTTTTATTCTCTTTAGTGAAAAATCCTTGTAATCGTTAAGCCAAGTAGCTTCATGTCCTTAGATGCGACTCTTTAGTTATGACTGGCTGAATTTCTGCACTCTGCATTAATTATGTTGGCATATCGGGTCATAGGTGTTCTTTTCTATGCTAGAATAAGTGGTCTATGGTGGTAGTAAGAGCACTGGACTAGTAGGAGTCAAGTTCTGTGTTCCAGCATAGCACTTCCTGTCTTACTAAGTACCTCCATTTATACTTATTTGTCTCTAACACTCAGGAGTTGAAATAGATTGGTCATTTAAATACTTGAGGGATAAAAACCTTTTATGTCATGAAATGGAGCTGTGAAATACAAATAGATGACTGTGAAACTGCTCTGGTTGAAGCAAGCATGAGGGCCCACCTTCTCCATCTCTTTTGAGTTGTACCGTCCCCACCCCTGCCCCAAGCACTCAAGGATCTTTCCCAAACCCTGGAACTCTGTTGTAAACCTTCTAAGGTAAAAATTCAGTGAAAATCCTTTCTGTGCTCCCATTCTTGCATCTAGGCTACTTTGTGTGAAAAAGTCAGCACAGGATATTTTTCTTTCTTGTTCTTTTGTGATGCATTTGGTATTTACTGGAGGCAGACTGTTTTATTGTAAGCCCTGTTCCACTCTGAACTGTAGGAGGTCTGCACGGACGGCCCAGTTAGTAGAGTGATACCATTTGCTTTGGTTAATAGTAGCAGCAGTTTGGTTTTGATGGAGGCTTTGACCCCTCAGTTGGTGAAAGCTTCCTTATTTGTTTGAATAATTCTCAAGGGATGTCTGGATCTGCCTGTGGAAAAAGCGGTATTCTGTTGTTTGACAGGATTTCCAGCTAGCTCAGGAAGAAGAGAGAACTTGATTGTTCTTAGAGCCCTGATCAGACTCTGGTTTTATGTGTAAGAGATGAGCTGCCTTTTATCCTCTTCTTCCTGAAGTTCAAAGCCATGTGGTAAAGGTCAGGTACCAGAGGTTTCGAAAGCACTGCCACTGGAATGATGCTGTGGTCATTCAGGAGGGGTGGGCAAGATGATAATTTCAGGGTGCTAAAGTGATGTGTATTTTTAAAACAAAAAGGTTATGCTTCTAAAGTGTGATTTTTTTAAGGCACCAGAGTTCTAGGAAAATGAGGAGATTGTTCCAGGCTTCCTTGGGACTGTGTTTGCAAACACTCTTCTTTGGGTCAGGCAGTATGAAAACTGAGTATGGTCTCTTCTCCTTCAGATCAGACTTTTTGAGAAAGTTATTTGAGGAACTTGTTTAGTCTAATAAAGTTGCTTCTTCTAGCTTAGCTAAATCTGGAAGGAAAACTGGAAACTGATGTTTGAGTGCTAACTGTATCCGAGACAGCCATCATACTTGTCACGGTCTTTTTGAAACATAAATATGTCTCCTCCTGTAATAATGGGAAAGCAGCCTGAGAGAGTTTAATTAAATGGGACCAAGTCACATTTTTTGGTTATTTGAGAGATTTGTATTAAACACATGGGCGACAGGCTTAGGAGGTTTGAAGTTTTGGCTATATGAGTTGGTTCTCAAGTGTTTGGGGGGCATTTTTAAATTCTGTGTGCATCACAAGATAGGGATGGGAAGCAAAAAAGATGTCTTCTGGAGATGCTTTTTTGATTCACTTGTACTGGATGGGCTTTTACATGTGTGCCTTTATATGTCAGCTAATCCCTTTGTTTTTGTTTCTTTGACTCTGCGTGCCAGTTTTTCTTGGGTCAGTTAACTTTGCACAATTTTCCTTGACTTCTGACTTCTTGTACTTTTTTTTTGTCTCCATTCCCATTGCAGCCACCTTAGTCTTAAGTTACCCTCACAGGCTGCATACTGAAACCGCTCTTGTCTGGGTCCCTTACTTTCACTTTTGCCCCTTCAGCATCCACTTTGCGCCTTGGTAATCCACATGGCAGCCAGAGATATTTTTTTTTAAATGTAATTTGACCATGACACATTTCTGTTTAGTGTCTCCCAATGATTTCCTATGGCATTTACCAAAGAAAATCCAAACCTTGTCCAGCCACACTGCCCTTCTTTCTGTTCTTTGAATTCCTTAAGCCCTTTCGAGTTTTAGTTTCCCATTTGGAACTCTCTTCTGTTTTTCACTGGTTATAGATCTCAACTTAAATGTCAGTACCTCAGACATTTTATTTCTAAATTGGATTTTCCTGTTGTGCCTCGAACTTCTGATCACTGACAAGTTTATGATTATATAATTACTTAGGTGATTGTTTGATAGGTCTCTTCTGACTAGACCTTGGGGTAGAGAATTACTATTATTTTGTCTTTGGCTGTTTCCTCAGCGTCTGTCGGAAGAGGTGCTCAGTAACTGTTTTTTAGATAAATGCAGTGGAAAAACCCATAGAAGGAAACCAGTGCTCCTTGGCTGGTAGCAGTTCTCTTTGACAAACAGTTGAATTGGTGTAGGATAGTAATTTTAGTATCAAAGTTGAAACATATAGTATGGACTATTTACTAGCATCTTTTTTTCTATAAAATGAAGTAAATGTAAGTTTTATTTTCTCAAAAGAAAAAAAAAGTGAGGGCCAGTGTTGGTTTTGAAATTTAGTGCCAATTTGATGAGTGCTCTCTCTGACCCTCCACCTCCCTTTTTCTACTGCCTGTCTCTGAAAGCTTTTAGAATCTTTCCCATGAGTATATACTTTAGTGTGGGTCATTTTTTACCCTATGGGCCTTACTCAAATGTCTGACCGTCTTGGTTGGTTGAGGTACTGTTCTTTATTTAAGAGTCAGGCTCTTAAACAGTAGTGGGAAGTTTGGTACATCGTTATTATGTGGCTTCATTTGTCTCCTGTAGCAGTGGGGGTGGCTGTTGCT
Source organism: Spilogale gracilis (assembly GCA_004023965.1). Taxonomy (NCBI): domain Eukaryota; kingdom Metazoa; phylum Chordata; class Mammalia; order Carnivora; family Mephitidae; genus Spilogale; species Spilogale gracilis. The sequence goes on along the minus strand of PITA01010742.1, from coordinate 48,809 downwards.
TAAACGCCTGGTGCTGGAGTAAGTAAGGATGTCTGTATCCTCCTAAGGTGGACTTTTAATAATCTCCATATTCTCAATCCCATATCTCATCCTTGTCTGCCATGGCACCTGGTTTAAATTCTGAGTCTTTCTGGAACTTAGGGGATAAATTCACTTGGTTCTTTTTAGTACCTCTCTCCGCAACACTTATATTTCATCTTTCTTTGTTTTGGTAACTTGTTTCCTTTTTTTTTTTTTTTTTAAAGTTTTATTTGTTTGACAGAAACACAGCCAGAGAGGGAACACAAGCAGGGGGAGTGAGAGAGGGAGAAGCAGGCTTCCCGCCGAGCAGTGAGCCCGATGTGGGATTCGATCCCGGATCTCCGGGATCATGACCTGAGCCGAAGGCAGTTGCTTAACCAACTGAGCCACCCAGGCGCCCCAACTTGTTTCCTTTGCTTCTCTGTTTCTTTGTCCCTGACAGCTTCCAAAGTATATCTCCACCCTGGATATTTTTCCCTGGACATCAAACTTATATCTATCAGTTGTCTATTCAGTATCTGCATTTGGATACTGATGGCATCTCAGAATTAACATGTACAAAACCAATTTCAATTTTCCCACCCCAAACCTGTCTCACTCTTGTTTGCCTGTATCAGTTAGGGGAAATTACATGTTCTAAGTTGCTTAGGTTAGAAGCCTTGGAGTTGTCTTCGACTCCTTTTTTTGTTTTTATGGCACATGTAATCATCAGTAAACCCTATTGGTTTAACTTTCAGAATATGTCCATTTTACTCACTACCCCACACCACCTTTAAACCACCATCATCTTTCTCCTTTCTTCTAGATTTTTATATTAACTTCCTAACTGGTGTCTTTGTTTTCCACTCTTGTCACTCTCCTCAGCCCTGGAGCCAGGAAAGTTTTTTTTGGTTTTTTTTTTTGTTTTTTTTTTAAGTAGGCTCCACTCATTTGCTATATACTTATTGCTGTTGTCTTCCTCCTTTGACTAGGACATAAACTCCCTAGGGGAAGGGTTTTTAATTTTAGTGTTGTCTGTCCCTCAGTAAATATTTGTGTGAGCAAAGGTATCATAGTTTATTTCTTTTAATTTGATAATATAGTGAATTATGTTAATAGTTTTTTTTCCCCACTACTCAAATATCCTTGTATTCTTGGATAAATGTCGCTTTGACATGGTTTTCTTTTAAACATACATTGATGGGTTTAGTATGAATCATTTATTTAGGATTTTTGCATCTGTATTCATAAGTGATCTGTGATATTGGTATTTCAAACCTTACTCTGTTTTTGTATCAAAACAAGCTGTGCTGGTTTCCTGCTCTTGATACTCTGCATTAGTCTAAGAGAGATTTGTTCTCTTAGGAGAACACACATATAAAACCTACTGGGCATGTTGGGAAAATACTGTTTTTACTTTTTTTTATCCTGAGGTATATAATTTACCCAAAAAAGAGCATATACAGTTTGTGGTAAAGAATAGCTGAAAAATAAACTGCACACTCCCATATTCACCAGCCAACCCAGGAACAGAACACCTTTTACATTCTTTGAAGCCTCTGAGCATATCCCTTTCTCTCTCTGCTGAAGATAACCGACATTCTGATATTGTAATCCTACAATACAGTATCAGCATAGTATTCATTCCCTTGCATTTGTTTCTGGGTTTGCCTGTAGGTCGGTATTGCTGAACATGCCTTTAAAATAAGCTTTATGTGAATGGAATCATGTATTTTTCCTTCAGTTGCTGCTTTTGTTTATTTCTGAGCTTGAAATGTGCTGGTGCATTTAATTGACATACATCATATTTTTCCTGTGTGCTGTCTTGGTGTGAGTATGCCATGATTTGTCCATTATCTTCTTGGTGCATATTTGGTTGTTTCTAGTTATCTCTATAACAAACAATGCTGCATTGAGCACTTCTCTACATGTCTCCTGGTGCATGTGTGGAGTAGCTTTTCTAGGGTGTGTATGTTGCTGGGAATGGGACTGACCAATAGTAGGTTTTGCACCTAATCATCATTACTAGGAGGTACAGCTGTTTTTCAAAGCGATCATATGAAAATGGAGTCCTTCCATAGTGTATGAGGATTTCTTTTGCTTCACAGCTTTGTATTGTGGATATAAAATAGTATTTTGTGCTTTTTTCCCTGTTTTTAAATTGTGGTATAATTTACATACAGTAGAATTTACCTGTTTTGATGTACTAATGTACAGTTCTATGGGGTTTTTCTTTTTTAAGATTTTATTTATTTATTTGACAGAGAGATCACAAGTAGGCAGAGAGGCAGGCAGAGAGAGTAGAGGAAACAGGCTCTCTGCTGAGCAGAGAGCCTGACATGGGCCTCCATCCCAGATCACGACCTGAGCTGAAGGCAGAGGCTTTAACCCACTGAACCACCCAGGCGCCCTATGAGGTTTTTTTTTTTTTTAAATGCATTTGATTTTTTTAGTTCACATTTGTTTTGACATTTTATTGGGTTATATAAAGGTATGCTGTAGTGGCTTGAACGCAGTTGCTCCAGTAAATGTTGGGCGTTAACATGCTTCTCCCTCCCCTAAACATTCAGCTTTACATTCATATACAGAAAAAATCACCCTTTTTAGGTTATAGTCCTTGGAGTTTTGAGAAGATTATCATTGTAATTAGCATTTAGAGCAGTACCATCACCTCCCCTGAAACTTCCCCCGTGTCCTTTTATAGTCCATTCCTCTCCACCCCAGCTCTTGGCAGCCATTGATTTGTTTTCTATCCTTGCAGTTCTGCCTTTTCCAGAATGTCATATAAATGGAATCATATGTTATGTGGCCTTTTGAGTCTGGCTTCCTTTACTTTGTATGAGGTATTTGAGATTTAGCCATCTTGTAATATATATCAACAGGTGGTTCCTTTTTAATTCCTGAATAAAGTCCCACTGTGTGGTTCTACCATATTTTGCTTATCCATTGCTCAGTTGATGGACATTTGGATTGTTTTCTCCTTGTGACTATTAAGAGTAATGCTGTGAATATTTGTGTACAAGTCTTTCTGTGGACATTTTGATTTTTCTTGGGTAGATATCTCGGAGTAGAATTGCTGAGTTGTGTCTTTTCTTTCTTTCTTTCTTTCTTTCTTTCTTTCTTTCTTTCTTTCTTTCTTTCTTTCAAGATTTTATTTATTTGACAGAGAGAGAGAGAGCAAGCATAAGCAGCGGGATAAGTGGCAGAGGGAGAGGGAGAAGCGGGCTCCTTACTGAGCAGGGAGCCTGACGCAGGGCTCAATCCCAGGACTCTGGGATCATGACCTGAGCCCAAGGCGGATGCTTAGCCAACTGAGCCACCCAGGTGCCCCTCTAATTTCTGTTCATGTAAGGGTTTTTTTTTTTTTTTTTTTTAATTCTTTAGTGAAATTTCTTTTTTTTCCCCCTTTGGCAATTCTTTTTTTCTTTCTTTCTGAAATTGACTTTGCTGATGATAAAGTGGTCCAGCTATTTCAAAATTAGTTTCTGCATGTTATATTTTTTTCCATCCTTTTGCTGTTTACTTCTCTTGTCTTTGTATTTAAGGTTTCTTTATATTTCTAGTTGGGTCTTGATTATTTTTTTTCCAGTCTAATAATTTCTGTCATTTATTTGTTTGTTTGTTTGTTTGTTTATCATTGGCAGACATAGTGAAAGAGGGAACACAAGTAGGGGGAGTGGGAGAAGGAGAAGCAGGCTTTGCTGAGTAGGGAGCCCAATACAGGGCTTGATTCCAGGACCCTGAGATCATGACCTGAGTTGAAGGCAGACGCTTAACAACTGAGCCATCCAGATGCCCCAGTTTCTGCTTTTTAATTGGAATGTTTGGACCATGTATGTTTAAGGTAATGACTGATAAGGTTGGATTAAGTCTCCTGTCTAGCTAGCTCTTTTTCTTTTTGTCCTGTGTGTTCTTTCCTTTTTCCTATCTCCTTTTGGATTATTTTTTAATATTCCCTTTTATTACTACTGTTAGCTTATTAGCTGTATTTCTTTAATTGTTTTCAGAGGTTGCTTTATCTTTTATAAATGCATCTTTAACTTAAATAGGGCTAAATTTGATTATAGCCCCTGAAACAAATAATACATTATATGTTAATTAAAAAAATAGGATTATAGCATTTCACGTGGGATACAAGATTCTTATGATGCTGTTCTGCTTACCCCCGCCTAGCCTTTGTGCTATGCTTTTCATTTTACTTTCTACATTTTGCAAAAACATTATTAATACCTTTATTTTAAGCTGTTCTCTTAAATTTTAAAATGAGAGTATAACCTTATTTTTACCCATGTTTACCATTTCTGGAGTTCTTTATTCCTTCGTTTTCCAGGTTTCCATATGTTACCATTTTCCTTCCTCTGGAAGAACCTTCTTTAACACCTGTAGGGCAGATTTGCTATGACGAGTTCTCTTAGCTTTTCTTCGTTTGACAGAGTCTTTATTTTGCCTTGAAGGGTATTTTAGGTAAGTACCGATTTCTAGGTTTAAAAAGTGTCCCCCCATCACCCCCTTCAGCATTTTAAAGATATCTGTCCTTTGTCTTATGGTCTGCGTCGTCCTGACAAGTTTATGGCAATTCTTGTTTGTTCCTCTCTTTTCTATTGAAGGCTCTAAGATTCTTCTCTGTGTCCTAGGTTTTGATAGTTTGATTGTCATCATGTACCATGGTGAACACAGATTTGAGTCAAATCTGAAAATTTTTTAAAAAAGATTTTATTTATTTGAGAGAGAGAGAGAGAGAGAGAGAGAGAGAGCGAGAGAGCGAGCGTGCACATAAGCAGGGGGAGAGGCAGAAGGAGAAGCAGTCTCCCCACCAAGCCAGGAGCCTGACATGGGGCTCGATCTGAGGACCTGGAGATCATGACCTGAGCCAAAGGCAGACACTTAACCATCTGAGCCATGCAGGTTCCCCAAATCTGAAAAAATTTTAACCATTATTTCTTCAGTTTTTTTCCCCCTGTTTTCTGTTTCTTCTGGGATAGGTGTATGTTTGACCATTTTTTATTGTCCCACAGATCACTGAGGCTCTGTTAATTTTTCCAACCTTTTTTTTTTTTTTTTTTTTTTTCTCTCTGTGCTTTATTTTGGATACTTTCTGTTGGTACTGGCCTTTTCTTCTGCGGTATCTAACTTGCTGTTAATCTCAGCCAGCGAAATTTTCATTAGATACGGTATTTTATCTTTTGAGATTCCATTTGTTTCTTTTTCTATATCTTCCATTTTCGCCTCATGTTGTGTCCTTTAATCCTCAGTCATACTGCATGCATTATAGTGGCTGTTTTAAGTCTTTGTCTCTTAATTCCATTTCCTCTGTTGTTACTCCGCCTGTTGCTATTGACTGTTCTGCTTATTAGTCACATTTTCCTGCTTCCTGGCATATCTAAGTCGTTTTGTTTGGGTGCTGAACAATGTGAAATTTACATTCTGGGTGCTACAGTTTATCTTCCTTTTAAGAGTGTTGGGTTTTATTTTGGGGGGTGGTTAGGTTACTGTCTTGGAAGCTTGTTTTGAAGCTTTGTCAGTGAAGGTTTAACCTTTAAGAATAGTTTAACTCTACTACTAAGGTATTTCCCTTTCTGGGGTCTCTACTATAAATGCCTCAGATGTTTAACAATGGCTCTCCCCTCTGGCTGACTTTAACTCTGTCCCTAGGCTTTTTGCTCTGGGAATTAGTCATTCCTTGGCCTGCCTGTGGAGTTTCAACCCATGCATATGCAGATTTATGGAGGTCTTTTCCTGCATAGTTTCCTCCTGTCTGTAATTCTGCTGTTTAACTTTGAGCCACCTCAGCCTCACCAAACTATAGTCGCTGTCTCAGCTCTGGGAAACTGTTCTGCTCTGTGTGGGATCCCCATTCTTCTCTGTTGTCTGCATTGTACCTGCAGGCAGAAAGCCAGAGCAACTGTAGGACTCTGTTTTTCTTCTCTTAAGAATCAGTCTTGGGCGCCTGGGTGGCTCAGAGGGTTAATTAAGCCTCTGCCTTCAGCTCAGGTCGTGATCTCAGGATCCTGGGATTGAGGCCCGCATCAGGCTCGCTGCTTCCTCCTGTCTCTCTGTCTGCCTCTCTGCCTACTACTTGTGATCTCTCCGTGTGTCAAATAAATGAATAAAATCCTAAAAAAAAAAAAAAAAAATCAGTTTTGGGTGCCTGTTTTTTAATGTTGAAAATGGTTATTTGATGTGTTGTGTCCACTATTTTAGTTGTTTACGGTCAGAGTGTAAGTTTGACAACTGTTAGTCTAGTGTGGCCTAGAGAAAACGTTTGCTTGCTTCCTTACACATGTACAGATGTCTGTGTGTGTGTGTATGTATGTGTGTGTATTTAAGGCAAAGTATTACACGAGTTCTTACTGATAATCCCGATTGAAATTTAACATTGTAGGGTTTTTGCTTGAACTTTTTCAGTCTTATATACGTACCTCCTTTCTCTCATATGGAAGTACTGGTTCATGGTGAAACCATATACTCCCTCATTTGCTCCTTCCAACAATTTCAGAACAACAATGCCTGCAACAATGACGTCAGCAAAATGATTCTCTAAAGTGGTTTTGTTGTTGGCCTTAGGGTATATCTCATGAGACTGAAGTTTAAAATTGAAATAATTCATTTGTGGTTATGCCATCAAACTTGATATGCAGTTTGGTTTATTACTTTTATCTGTTTTTTGTTTGTTTTGTAGGGTGGGAAGGGATTGTTTTTATAAATTTTAATTTTGGGGCACCTGGGTGGCTCAGTTGGTTAAGCATCCAACTCTTGATTTTGGCTCAGATCATGATCTCAGGGCCATGGGATTGAGCCCAGCATCATCAGGCTCTGCACTCTGCGAGGAGTCTGCTTGAGAGTCTCTCTGTCTACCCCACCCCCTCTTGTGTGTGTACACTTTCTCCCTCTAAAATAAATAAATCTTTAAAAACACTTTAATTTTGCTTTAGAATGATGTAAAATATTTATGTGTGGTTAGATACACTCCACAGCCTTTATTCAGTGAAGTCTAGCTCCTATCCTATCCCTTGCAAATGTTTCTTCTCCTATGGTAAGCATTTTATTGTTTTGTTTAAAAAATCTTTTTTTTTTTTTTTTAAGTTTTTTTCCTTTTTTACAAATCTAAACAAATAACACATTTGTATTTGTATCTTTTTTCCTTTCTTATAATGGTACTGTGGGAGAAAAAATAAATTTCCCTCTATCCTTCTAGGTTCTTGGCTGAGACACTTTCTGTAATAAAGGAGAAATTAACAGGAGGAAAGCGAATTTAATTTAACATGTACGGGGGCACTCAAAGATATGAGACCCAAAAAAGTGACCAAAGGGTGGCAGCTTTTGATACTTTTTAGACAAAGAAGCAATGTGTTTGTGGAGAATTGACAAGACAAAGAAGTTTGGGTCTGGTAACAAATTAATGAAGAAGTAACACAGTTTGTTTATACAGCCTTTGGGGCCTTGAATTTCCCATCTCTGGTGATAAGGATGCTTTTTATCCTCCAGATGCCAGAAAGGTACCCTTCACATGGGGAATTTATTTTCTGCTTTCAGGGGGACAGAGGTGGATTGTGGATTAGAGTATCCTTTTTGCACCAGCCATTTCTCAAGTAACTTTTAAGTCAGAGTAGTCCACATGCCAGGCACATCCTGGGTGGCCTGCTTGTCAACAACATACACATTTTTCCTCATTTTACTTTTTTCACTTAGTGGCATGTCCAGATTACCACATATCGGCATAGAGTCTTCATTCCTCTTTACCATTAATGGTATATAGTACTATATTTTGTGGATTTACCATTGTCAGTGGTAATCAAAGTGTGATGCATAGACTAGTGTCAGTTTGTAAACTTTTATTCCTGTCTGTGGTAAGTACAGAAATTGGGAGTATTTAGAAACTGTTATCACAATTTGACATTGCTACAACATATGAGCATAGTTGGTGGACTTATCCGTACTTTAGAACAGGGTGTAGCTTGGCTTGGGCAGTTTTCAAGCTTGCCCAGTGAGTCATGTGTACTGGTCAAGTGCCAGTACAACCACATGCTGATCTTTGATGGGTTGGGGAAAAAACCCCAAACTGATGCTTTAACCCAGAGAGACTGAGGAGGCGTATATTTACTTTGTGTACCCTATTGGTGGACATGACCCCACCAGTTTTGACATGTATGCTTCTGTATTTTTCCAGTTGTAAGTATTTTTTGGATTTCTATTATGCAACCTCATTTAATCTATGAATTAAAGTTTGTTTTTTAAAAATTTTAGGTATATATTGTGTCACTCCCATTTTGCCCATTTTATTAAATCATTGTTAAAGAAATGGTGTGTGTATGTTTTGGAGTCTCTTGAAACTACTTTTCTGGCTTGATTTAGGGTTGATATAGGGTTTTAAGTGTTTTAAGATATGCTTTAATGGTATTTGTATTGAAAAATGGTATTTTTCACTTGTCTCTGTATCATAGTATTCTCTATATGTATATCAGTCAGTTTTCAAGTTTTTTAAATTTCTGTCTTTAATTTTTAACTGGCTTTATGTATCAATATGAGAAATAGCTCGCTTTAATTATGAATTTGCCTGTTTCTCCTTGAGATCAGATAGTTCTTCCTTTATATATTTTGAGGCCATGTTATTTGTCTTGGTTATGTATTATGGTATAGTAAACCATACCAAAGCTCAGTGCTTAAAACAATAACCATTTTGATCATGTCTCATGAATCTGTGGATTGATCACTCTCAGTGGAGTGGTTCTTTGGCTCTATGTGATATCAGGCTGGTGTTGCAGACATGTAGGACCTGTATTAGACTGAAATGTCCAAAACTGCTAGCGCACTTGGCGGCTTGGCAGTGTTCTATGGAAGACAGGGCTTAACTTGGATGCTGGGATTGCTGGACTTTCTTTTCATGTGGGTTGGGGCTTTTCCCTTTTCCACAGTCCTTCCTATGCTGTTTCTTCAGCTGGGTTAGCCAACTTTTTTCCATGGTAGCTTGGGACTCTCAAAAGTTTGAAAGCAGGAGTTGCCAGGCATTCCTAAGACTCGGGCCACGACTGGCATAGGGCCACTTCCACTACCACATTCTGTTGTGCAAAGCATATTAAGGGATCAGCTCAGATTCAGCAGGAGTGGACTGTCTAAGGACAAATACGAGGTGATTTCATTGACTGGGACCATTTTTGGAGACTAGCTACCAGAGTGTGCTTTCAGATTTTTGATTGTTACTGCTTTTTGGTTTGCTTTGTGTGTTGCTAAAAAAATTCCCCTCTTTATCCACAATACTGTTTTTTTTTGCTTTAAATTCTTCTGTCTTTTGGGTGGGATATGCTTGCCATATCCTCTTCTGGTCTTTTATTTTGGCCTTTTGCTTACTGTTTTGCTGTTTTTGTTTTTTTTTTTTTATTTTTATTTATTGGGAGAGTGACTGAGAACGTGAGAGGGCGGGGGGGGGGGAGAAGCAGACTCCCTGCTGAGCAGAGAGCCTGATGTGGGGCTCTGGAATTGTGACCTAAAAGCCAAAGGCAGATGCTTAACCAACTGAGCCACCCAGATGCCCCTGCTCTGTTCCTTTTAAAAAGCTTATAGCTGAGGGGTGCCTGGGTGGCCCAGTGGGTTAAGTGTCTGACTCTTGGTTTTGGCTCAGGTTGAGATCGAGCCCCCCACATTGGGTTTTATGCTGAGCATGGTATCTGCTTAAGACTCTCTTCCTCTCCCTCTGTGCACCCCTCCCCACCCCCGGGACATGCGCATGCACACACTCTCAAATCCTTAAAAAGCTGAAAGCAGAATTAAAATATTTAGTCTAGAATTTCCATATTTTAGTAAGTGAATTATTGTGATTGCTAATATATTTTTATTTTGTCTTTTAAAAGCTACTTAACCATGCTTTTTCTTACATTGTTGTTCTTTTTTACTTAAAAAATTATTGTTGGGGTGTCTGGGGTGTGTGCATGTGTGTGTATCTGTATAAAGTTACTGTTGGGATGCATGTATATGTGTGTGTATATATACATATATATGCATGTATACACATATATATACACATATACATGCATATATATGTATATATACATACACACTCTACACTTCTTTATCCATTCATCTGTCAGACACTTGGGCTGCCTCCATAATTTGGCTGTTATAAATAATGCTGCAATAAACATAGCTGGGCATGTATCCTTCCAAATTAGTGTTTTTGTGTTCTTTGGATAAATAGTAGTGTGAGTGTAACTTTTTGAGGCACCTCCATACTGTTTTCCAGTGTGACTGTACCAGTTTGCATTCCCACCAACAGTACACAAGGGTTCCTTTTTCTTCGCATCCTTGCCAACACATGTTTCTTGGTGATTTTGATTTTAGCCAATCCCACATGTGTGGGGTGGTATCTCATTGTGGTTTTGATTTGCATTTCCCTGATGATGAGTGATGTTGAGCATCATTTCATGTCTCTGTTGGTCATCTGTATGTTATCTTTGGAGAAATGTTCATATCTTCTGCCCATTTTTAATCAGGTTATTTGGGTTTTGCTGTTGACTTGTATAAGTTCTTTATATATTTTGAAATACTCATTCTTTATCATATATGTCATTTGCACATATCTTGTCCCATTCAGGGGCTTGTCTTTTAGTTTTGTTGATAGTTTCCTATGCTGTGCAGAAGCGTTTATTTTGATGTAGTTCCAGTAGTTTATTTTTGGTTTTGTTTCCTGTCACTCAGGAGACATATCTAGAGAAATTGGTACAGCCAATGTCAGAGAAATTATTAACTGCTCTTTTCTAGGATTTTTATGGTTTTAGGTCTCACATTTATATCCTTAATCCATTTTGAGTTTATTTTTGTGTGGTGTAAGAATGGTCCAGTCTCATTTTTTTCCATGTAGCTGTCCAATTTTCCCACCACCAGTTGTTGAAGAGACTATCTTTTTCCCCTGTGTATTCTTGCGTCCTTTGTCAAAGATAAATGGACCATATAGTTGTGGGTTTATTTCTGGACTTTTATGTTCTAGTTCATTGATCTGTGTGTCTGTTTTTGTGCCAATACCATACTGTTTTGATTACTGCAGCTTTGTAGTATAACTTGAAGTCTGGAAATGTGATACCTCCAGCTTTGTTTTTCTTTTTCAAGATTGCTTTGGCTATTTGGGGTCTTTTGTGGTTGCACACAAATTTTAGGATTATTTATTCTAGTTCTGTGAAAAATGTTTTTGGTATTTTGATAGGGATTGCATTAAATCTGTAGATTGCTTTGGGTAGTAGGACCATTTTAACAATATTTGTTTTTCCAATATATGAGTATGGACTATCTTTCCTTTTTTTAAAATTTTTTTTTTTTTTTTTTAAAGTAGGCTCCAAGGGGTGGCTTTCTTTTTGTGTTGTGTCCAGTTTCTTTCCTCAGTGTTTTACAGTTTCCAGAATACAGATCTTTCACCCCCTTGGTTAAGTTTATTCCTAAATATTTTATTGTTTGTTTTCTTAATTTCTCTTTCTGCTGCTTAGTGTATAGGAATGAAACATTTCTGTACGTTGGTTTTGTATCTTGCAACCTTACTGATTTCATTTATCAGTTCTAACAGTTTTTTGGTGGAGTCTTTAGGTTTGTTTGTTTTTTTTTTTTAATTAATTTTCTAGAAGGTTTTTCGAGTTTATTTATTTATTTTTTTATTTTTTTTATTTTTTTTAAAGATTTTATTTATTTATTTGACAAAGAGAAACAGAGTTAGAGAGGGAACACAAGCAGAGGGACGGAAAGAGGGAGAAGCAGGCTTCCCACCGAGCAGGGAGCCCGATGTGGGACTCGATCCCGAGTCTCCAGGATCATGACCTGAGCTGAAAGCAGTCGCCCAACCAACTGAGCCACCCAGGCGCCCCTCGAGTTTATTTTTTTAGTAATCTCTATCCCTGGTGTGGGGCTCAATCCTATGACCCCGAGGATCAAATCTCATGCTTCTCTGACTGAGCCAGCCAGGCACTGCTAGGGTTTTCTGTATATAGTGTCATGTCATCAGCAAATAGTGAGTGTTACTTTTTCCTTACCAATTTGGATCTTTTATTCCTCTTCCTTTTCTGATTGCTGTGGCTAGGACTTCCAGTACCATGTTGAATAAAAGTGGTAAGAATGGACATCCTTGTCTTGTTCCTGACCTTAGGGGGAAAGCTCAGTTGTTGTTGTTTTTAAAGATTTTATTTATTTATTTGACAGAGATCACAAGTAGGCAGGCAGGCAGAGAGAGACGAGGAAGCAGGCTTCCTGCTGAGCAGAGAGCACCCTGAGATCATGACCTGAGCTGAAGGCAGAGGCTTAACCCACTGAGCCACACAGGTGCCCAGCTCAGTTTTTTTTTACCATTGAGTATGATGTTAGCTGTGGGTTTTTTATATATGACCTTTATTGTGTTGAGGATCGTTCCCCCAAACTTGCTTTGTTGAGGGTTTTAGTCATGAATGGATGTTATATTTTGTTGAATGCTTTTTCTGCATTTATTGAAATGGTTGTATGTTTTTTCTTCCTTCTCTTATTCGTGTGTTATGTCATATTGACTGATTTGTGAATATTGAACCATGCTTGCATCTCAGGAATAAAACTCACTTGATTGAGGTGAATGATTTTTCTAATGGGTGGATTCAGCTTACTGATATTTTGTTGAAGATTTTTGTATCTATGTTCATTGGAGATGTTGGTCTATAGTTCTCTTTTCTTTGTAGTATTTTTACCTCATTTTTGTATCAGGGTCCATTTAAGTATTCATTTTTGTGGCATCAGTAAGTCCACTCAAATTGATGTGCCACAGTCACCACCATTTAGCTCCAGAACCATTCCCAACTGAAATTCTACCCATTAAATACTAAGTCCTCATTCCCCCCACCCCCAAGTCCTCAGCAACCACCATTTTACTTTCTGTTTACGAATATGACCACTCTAGGTACTTCGTGTAAATGGAGTCATACGATATTTATCCTTTGTAACAGGCTTATTTTCACTACTGTAATGCCTTTAAGGTTCATCCATGTTGTAGCGTGGAGTTGTTTTATAAATTTCCCTATCCTACAATGATTCTGCTGGCTTGGAAGTTATTTATTGTATTTCTGTCACATTGGTTACGTTTATATTTTTCAGCATGAATAACTACATTCTAAACTGAATTTCTATCTCTCCTCATGAGCAATAATTGCATTTTAAAGTGTTTTAATTCTGAGTATTTCACATCTTCCATACTCTTCTCTAATTTTGAAGTTCTACCTTTTAAATCTCTCAAAATTAGACATTAATAAACGTGTTTAAAAGTTAATGTTTATTTTATTTATTTATTTTTTAAAGATTTTATTTATTTGACAGAGAGAAACACAGCCAGAGAGGGAACACAAGCAGGCAGGGGGTGTGAGAGAGGGAGAAGCAGGCTTCCCGCTGAGCAGGGAGCCTGATGTGGGACTTGATCCCAGGTCTCTGGAATCATGACCTGAGCCAAAGGCAGTCGCTCAACCAACTGAGCCACCCAGGCGCCCCGTTTTTTTTTTGTTTTTTTTTTAAAGATTTTATTTATTTGACAGAGAGAAACACAGCCAGAGAGGGAACACAAGCAGGGGGAGTGAGAGAGGGAGAAGCAGGCTTCCTGCCGAGCAGGGAGCCCAATGTGGGACTTGATCCCGGGTCTCCGGGATCATGACCTGAGCCTAAGGCAGTCACTTAACCAGCTGAGCCACCCAGGCGCCCCAAAAGTTAATGTTTATTTTGACAAATTCTTGGTTTACTGTTCTTACATCCCACTCCTCCATTCTGTTTTCTTTTGTATTAATATGCATCATTTATCAAAAACTTTCTGTATAGATCTGTAAATTACAGACTACCTCTGTATGTATATCTTCAGGCCTCTGTGTTACCCTTCCTCATAGGTGGCATTTTAGCTGTGTAATGACATGTAGTTGACTATTACTTTCCCTCCTGGGAAGAGATTGCTGCCTTGTTTTCTGGCATCTGTTGTTGCAGCTGAGAAGTCTAATTATTCCTATGTGGTAATCATTCTTTCTCTTTTTGGTTGCTCTTACTATTTTTTGTTTATCTCTGTTGTTCTGCATTTTACCCTGGCAGTCTGAAGACTAATGTCTTCAATTTTGGCTAATATGTCTTTGTTTTTTATTATTTTATTTTATTTTATTTTTTAAGTTTTGAGAGAGAGCACAGAGAGGTGAGGAGGGAGGGACAGAGAATCTTAAGTGGGGTCCATGCTCAGTGCAGAACTGATGTGGGGCTCAGTCTCACCATGCGGAGATCATGACCTGAACCGAAATCAAGAATCAGACACTTAATTCTCTGGGCCACCCAAGCGGCCTCTGGCAATATGTCTTTGAATGTTACTTATCCTGCTTCCTCTTCTGACACTGGTGTGTTCTATACTTTTCTTTAATACTTTCCATCCCTTTATCTTTTTGTGCTGAATTCTGTGAGATTATTTCAGAACAAGAATATAGGTCACTAATAATCTAGCTTTGACCAAATGTTTTGCTTTTTTTTTTTTTTTTTTTAAAGATTTTATTATTTGCTAGAGAGAGAGAGCGAGAGAAACACAAGCAGGGGGAGCGGCAGGCAGAGGGAGAAGTAGGCTCCCTGTCAAGCAGGAACCTGGTGCAGGACTGGATCTGAAGACCCTGGGACCACAACCCGAGCCAAAGGCAGCTGCCTAGCTGACTGAGCCACCCAGGCATTCCCAAATGTTCCGCTATTTAAAAAAAAAAATATTTCAAAGACTTTATTTATTTATTTGAGATTGAATAAGCGAGAGAGAGAGAGAGAGGGAGAGAGAGAGATAGAGAGAGATATCCTGCGTACACACGGGGGAAGGGGGAGAGGGAGAAACAGACTGAGCGGCGAGCCTGATGTAGGACTCCATCCCAGGACTGTGGGATCATGACCTGAGCCAAAGGCAGACACCCCAATCTTCTGCTCTTTAATCACATATTTTTATTTCTAGGTTTTTTTTTTTTTTAAAGATTTTTTATTTATTTGACAGAGAGAAACACAGCCAGAGAGGGAACACAAGCAGGGGGATGAGAGGGAGAAGCAGGCTTCCCGCCGAGCAGGGAGCCCGATGTGGGACTCGATCCCGGGTCTCCAGGACCATGACCTGAGCCGAAGGCAGTGGCTTAACCAACTGAGCCACCCAGGCGCCCCGAGGTTTTCTACTTGTATTTGAAATTTGTCTATTCTCTTTCTCTCTCTTTGCCTTTTCTTGTGCTGTAGGTTTTTTTTTTTTTTTTTTTTTTTTTAAGATTTTATTTATTTATTTGACAGAGATAGATCACAAGTAGGCAGAGATGCAGGAGGAAGCAGGCTCCCTGCTGAGCAGAGAGCCCGATGTGGGACTTGATCCCAGGACCCTGAGATCATGACCTGAGCCGAAGGCAGAGGCTTTAACCCCCTGAACCACCCAGGCACCCTGTAGGGTTTTTTTAAAGTTTTATTTTATTTAAGTAAACTCTACCTCCAACGTGGGGGCTTGAACCCACAACACTGAGATCAAGAGTCGTACACTGTATGGACTGAGCCAGTCTGTCTTATGGTGGTGGTGGTTTTTTTTTTTGTTTTTCAAGTTTTTATTGAAATTCAAGTTAGTTAACATATAGTATAGTTTGGTTTCAGGAGTAAAATTTAGTGATTCATCACTTACATATAACTCCCAGTGCTCATCACAAGCGCTATCCTTAACGCTCATCACCCAGTTAGCCCATCTATCAACCTCAGTTTGTTCTTTATAGTTAAGAATCTTTTATGGTTTGCCACCCTGTTTTTATTTTGTTTTGTTTTTCCTTCCCCTCCCCTTTGTTCATCTGGTTGGTTTCTTAAATTCTACATATGAGTAAAAGCTTATGGTATTTGTCTTTCTGACTTATTTTGCTTAGTGTAATACATTCTAGTTCCATCCATGTCGTTGCAAATGGCAAGATTTTATTGTTTTTGATGGCTGAGTAATGTTCCATTTTTACACACACACACACACCATTCTTCATATACTTTTAAATCTAGGCTTACATTAAGCTTATCATCTGTAGGATTTATTTTTTTTAATATTTATGTATTTGACAGAGTGATCACAAATAGAGAGGCAGGCAGAGAAAGAGGGGAAAGCAGGCTCCCTGCTGAGCAGAGAGCCTGATGTGGGACTCGATTCCAGGACCCTGAGATCATGACCTGAGCTGAAGGCAGAGGCTTAATCCTCTGATCTACCTGTAGGTGCCCCTGTAGGATTTATTTTTAATGTGAGTCAGGTTGTGGAGGTATCCCTCTAGGCATGTTTTGAAGTTTCTGTTGAACCCGAGAGGTTTCCTTAGTAACACACTTAACTGTTCTTGGGCTAATTTCTTGGCTTGGGGTTTATGAACCACTTGGATAGAGTGATTTTGGAAGCCATATCTGTGATAATGGAGTTTCATTTTTTCAGAAGTATAACTTTGTTTTCGTGGGCTGGAAATTGGAGTTCGTATTATTCCTGTGTAGTTCTTTATGGCTTTTGATATTTTAATGCATCTAAGTCATTTTCAATTTCTTGTTTCTTAGTTTCTTGCAGGCATTTAAAAAACAAAACAAAACAACACCTATCTCAAGCTCTAAGACCTGCATCTGGTTTAGGTAGCCCTGAGAGTTACTTGGACTTGAGTAGCTGAATTGTTTCTACCATCAGAGAATTTCCCTTTGCTTTTGGGCTTGCCTATTTGCTGGGTTATATTTGCCCACCTTTACTATGCATTTGTACTGGGACACGAGTACTTATGTATCTGACCTGTCTGCCATAGTCCTTCTGAGATCTGTGATACATTTGCTTACTTGTAGATACATCCTGTAGAACAGCTGTAACTCCCTAAAACCTAAAAGTGCCTGAGTTTTGGGGCCACTGGGTGGCTTAGTTGGTTATGCGTCTGCTTTCAGCTCAGGTCATGATCCAGGAGTTCTGAAATTGAGCTCTACATCGGGCTCCCTGCTCAGCGGAAAGCCTACTTCTCCCTCTGCTTATGCTCTCTCTCTCTCTCAAATAATGAAAATCTTAAAAAAAAAAAAAAATGCCCGAGTTTTGTCAGAACTCATGTGCTACTGGTGGTGTAGCTGTGATGTCCCTAAGATTGTTTCACCTTGCCCGTAAAGCATTGTGTGAGGCTGCAAGAATTTATCAGTTGACATCACAATTGGGTCCTTTGCAGCTTGGTGCTTGGAGTGCCTAAGGCACAGCTCTTTCTCATCAGAAGTTCTAAATGGGAAAGAGTCACTGCAGTAACCTTACTGTTTTCTGAGGAGTTTAGCTATATCTGGGGATAGAAAAAAGATTCCTCATCCTTTCCTGTAATGTTCTAATCTTTAGCTATCCTTCCTGAGTAGGCAGATGCCTAAATCTCTGTCTCTAATTCCAGAACTCCAGATCTGCATATCCAATAGGACATTTCCCCTCAGATTCCAGTGGTATCAAAAATCCACCTCTTTCTTCATCTCCTTTTTTTTTTTTTTTAAGACTTTATTATTTGAGAGAGAGTGCAGCAGCAGTGGGAAGGGATGGAGGGAGAGGGAGAAGCAGACTCTCTGCTGAGCAGGGAGCCCGATGTGGGGCTCAATCCCAGGACTCTGACATCACGATCCGAGCTGAAGGGAGATGCTTAACCGACTGAGCCACCCAGGTGCCCCCAATCTGCTGACATCCCAGATCAGCCTTCCTCTTAGATTTCATGTTTCTGTCTGTTCTGTCCTTATCTTCTCAGTAACTTAGATGCAAAACATGACTTACTCCAGACTGCTTTTTTTCCCTCCTGTATGCAGTCAGCTGCTAAATCATATTAATACTTTCCAGCGAAAACCTAGCCTTTCTCTTTTCATGACATGGGTAAAATATTCCAGATTAAAATCTCATTCTCTCCTAATATCCCTCTCTGATCAGTTAGTCTACCATATCTACTTAGCTCAGACCAAGATCCCACTTTCTTATCCTCCTTTCTCATCCTAAACTTTTGGTGAAATTCCACAAAATATCTTGTTTGTGGTTGTTTGTGTCTTGGGGATATTTTTTCTTTAGGAATAATAGAACATAACTAGAAAAAGAACCAGAAATGTATTACCCATTCCCCCCCCCCCCCATTTTTGTTCTGTTTTAAGCAAGTTAGTGAGCTGTTATGAAATTGTGTGTGTGGTGGTCAGGGTGGGGGAAAAGGTTGATCCTAGAGACTTGAGTTTTTGTCATTAACAGAATAACTTGGGTAAATTAATGATATTCTCTGAGGCTCAGTTTCATCATCTATAATATGAAGGGTTGAATTAAGTAATTATTATAGTTAGCATTTATTGAGCTTTTAATTTGTTCCAGGAACTGGGCTAATAGCTTTTCATGTATTGTCATTTTTTTCAGAAGTCTTTATTTGGAAATAATTCTCAATTCACAGAAAAGTTGCAAGGATAAAACAAAGTAGTATAAAACACTCTTATTCCCTTTACCCAGATTCAGAAATTATTAATACTTAACATTTGTTAGTCTGGACATTGTATTTTTCCAGTGCATTTTCTGCATCTACTGAGATGAATATATATAATTTTTTCACTTTTAGTTTGAATGTTAAAGTCACCTCTGGGATAAAACTCATTCGATTGGGCGCCAGGGTGGCTCAGTGGGTTAAAGCCTTTGCTTTGGGCTCAGGTCGTGATTTCAGGGTCCTGGGATCAAGGCCCGTGTGGGGCTCTCTGCTCAGCAGGGAGCCTGCTTCCTCCTCTCTCTCTGCCTGCCTCTCTGCCTATTTGTGATCTCTCTTTGTCAAAGAAATAAATAAAATCTTTAAAAAAACTCATTTGATTTTGATACCCTTTTTATAAAGTATTGTTAGATTTGATTTGTTAAACTTAAAGTTTTTACATCTATATTCATGACATGTATTACAGTATAGTTTTCTTGTAATATATTTGTTTTATTTTCATGAAAGTGAAAGTAATGCTGTCCTTGTTGAATGAATTGGTGTCTTAGTCTGTTTGGGTTGCTATAACAAAATACCACAGACTGGTAGCTTACAACAATAGAAATTTTTTTCTCAGTCTGGAAGCTGGAATTCCAAGGTTAAGTAAGGTGCCAGCATGGTCAGATGAGGGCCATCTTCCAAGTTACGGACTTCTTTTTGTTAACTCTCTGTAATTGTAAACTCTGTGGGATTTTTTTTTTTTTTTTTAAGAGGACTAATCCACCCTCATTAACCTATTCACCTCTCAAAGGTCTCACCTTCTAACACCATCGCATTGAGTCTAAGGATTCCAACATGTGGATTTGGGGGGATACATTCGGACCATAGCAATTGGGAAATATTTCTTCCTTTTAGATTTTCTGAAAGAGTCTTTGTTAAAATTGATATTATTTCTTCCTTTAATGTTTGATTAAATTCACCAGTGGAGCCATCTGAGCCTGGAAATTTTTTTTTTTTTTTAAAGATTTTATTTATTTATTTGACAGAGAGAAATATAGCCAGAGAGGGAACACAAGCAGGGGGAGTGAGAGAGGGAGAAGCAGGCCCTCCGCAGAGCAGGGAGCCTGATGTGGGGCTCGATCCCGGGTCTCCGGGATCATGACCTGAGCCGAAGGCAGTCGCTCAACCAACTGAGCCACCCAGGTGCCCCAAGCCTGGAAATTTTTAATGGCAAATTCAGTTTCTTCTACAGATACAGAGCTTTTTAGCTTATCTGTTTATTTTGGGGTGAGTTTCAGTTTTTGTCCACTTTATCTAAATTGTCACAACTATAAAGATATTCATAGATTTTGTAATAATGTCTCAGCTCTCTTTCTAATATTAGTGATTTGTGTCTTCTGTCTTTAGCTGATTACTCTTGTCTAGCGATCCATCCATTTTAGTGGTCATCTCAAAAATCAGCTGTGAGTTTCATTGCTATCTCTTGTTGTCTGTTGATCTTTGTTTTTGTTTTTATTGTTTTTTCTATTTATGCTTGAATTAGGTTTAATTTGCTCTTTTCTAGTTTCTCATGATAGAAACCTTTCCATTTTTCTAAGATAAGCATTTAACATGTACAACAAAATTCGATATGTTGTGTTTTTATTTTCATTTGATTCAAAATACCTTTCTAATTTTTTTTTGATTTTTTTTTAAAGATTTTTTTGTATTTGACAGGAAGGGAGAGCGTGTGTGCGCACACACACACTAGTGGGGAGAAGGTTAAAGGGAGGGGGACAAGCAGACTCCCTGATGAGTGTGGAGCCTAACATGGGGCTTATCTTAGGATCCCAAGATCATGACCTGAGCTGAAATCAGATGCTTAACCAACTGAGTCACCTAGGCACGCCTGATTTCTTCTTTATTGGTTATTTAGAAGTATGGCATTTAGTTTCCCTATATTTGGGAAAGAGAACTTTTCTGCTCTTGATTTCTAATGTAATTTCATTGTGGTGAGATAATATACCTTGTATGATTTGAATCCTTTAGAATTTTCTGAAATTTGTTTTATGGCTCACAGTAAGGTCTGTCTTGAAAAATTTTCCATGTGTACTTGAGCAGAATTTGTATTCTGTTGTCACATAGTGTTGATTAGTTTGTTGGTTGATAGCATTGTTCCAGTCTTCTGTATTTTTGTTGATTTTTTTTAATCTACTTATTCTATTGGTTATTGAGAGAATTGACTCTCTAACTGTGGATTTATTTCTTATTTTAATTTTACCATATTTTACTTCATGTATTTTGCAATTAACTTAAAAGCCATATAAACATTTAAGATTGTTTTCCTCCTCATGAACTGACTCCTTTGGCATTTTGAAATGATCGTCTTTAACCCTGGTGATACTCTTTGTTCTGAAATCTACTTTCTCATAATAATACAGCCCCTCCTGCTTTCATTCAGTTCATGTTTGCATGATATATTTCCATCACTTTTATATTTCAAGTGGACTTTGTTAGTTTGCAGACATCATATAGTTGGATCTTGCTTTTATCCAATTTGATAATCTCTGCCTTTTTGTTGGGTTATATAGACCATTTACATTTAAAGTGATTATCATGGAATTGGGGATGGTATGTGTTGTGGTGAGTGCTATGTGTTTTATAAAACTGATGAATCACAAACCTGTATCCCTGAAACAAATAATACATTATATGTTAATAATAAAAAATTTTTTTAAATGTCATTTAAAAAAGTTTTTAAAGTCATTTTAAAGTTATAGAGTTTAAAAGATTTATTTATTTGAGAGAGAGAGAGAATGAGAGAGAGGGAGCATAAGAGGGGAGAGGTCAGAGGGAGAAGCAGACTGCCTGCCGAACAGAGAGCCAGATATGGGACTCGATCCTGGGACTCAAGGATCATGACCCAAGTCAAAGGCAGTTGCTCAACCTGCGGAGCCACTCAGGTGCCCTATTATGTTGTAGAGTTTAACTCTACCATCATGTTAGTTTTCTTTTTGTCCCATCTGCTTTTTGTTCTTTTTATCTTATTTTTCTGTCTTCTTTTGGATTAAGGATTTTTAAAAAATATTTTCAGTTCCTTTTCTGTCTCGTAGTTGTACTTCTATTTTTGTTGCTTTAGTGGTTGCTTTGGTATTTATTGTGTAGATATTATCACAGTCTACTTTCAGGTAATATCATATCACTTTACCTGTAAAAAGAATCTTACCAGTAGTACACTTCTACTTTCTGTGGTCAGTCTTTGTGCTATTGTCATACACTTCACTTCCACATGTTTTAAACCCCGCAGTACATTATTATTTTTCATTTAAATAGTTCATTGTCTTTTCCAGGTATTTAAGAAATAAGAAAAAAGTCTTATTTGTACATGTATATTTTCCATTTTTGGTGCTCTTCATTACCTGTGGGTTATATACAGATTCCCATCTAGTATCATTTTCATTCTGGTAGAAAGACTTATTCTAATGCTTCTTTTCATGCTGTCTACTGCTGGTAGTATTTTATTGATTGATTGATTGATTGATTGATTGGAGAACACATGAGCAGAGGGGGGCAGAGGTAGAGAGTCTTAAGCAGACTTTGCACTGAGCTCAGAGCCCAACTTGGGCCATTGTCTTAGAACCCCAAAATCACAACCTGAGCTGAAACCAAGAGTGGGTCACTTGACTGTGCCACCTAGGTCCCCCCCTACTGGTTATAGTATTTTAAAGTGTTTGTATATCTGAAAAATTATTTTCTCTTTTTGAAAAGATATTTTCTTCATACAGAATGCTAGGTTGACTTTTTTCTTTCTGTACTTTAAAGGAGTTGCTCCACTGTGTCTAGCTTGTATTATTTCTGATGAGATATCTACTGTTATTTTGTGTTCCTCAGTGAATAATGGGTTTTTTTCTCCTCCTTTTTGGCAACTTTTAAGATCTTTTTATCATTGTTTTTCAGCAGTTTAATTATAATGTGCTTTGGTTTAGCTTGCTTTCATGCTGCTTGTGCCTGGGTTTTGTTAGGCTTCTTGGATCAAATTTGGTAAATATTTAGCCATTACTTTTTCAAATATTTTTCTCCTACATCTTCCCTCTCCGTTTGGGGCTGTAATTACATGTATATCGGGCCACTTGAAGTTGTAGCTTACTGATGTGCTGTTCATATTTCATCAGTCTTACACTCTGTTTTGGGTGGTGTCTACTGGTATATCTTCATGCTCATTCATCATTTCTTCTGCAGGGTTCAGTTTGCCGTTAATCCAGACACTTGTTGTTGTTGTTGTTGTTGTTGTTGTTGTTGTTTTCAGTCTCTTGAAGTTCTATTGTTTTTGTTTTTTGATTTATTATACATGTCTCTGCATAATATGTTCAGTGTACAGCACATGAAATACAGATACAAGAACTTTTTAAACCCTCTTGTAGTTCTGTTATCTGTGTCAGTTTTGGATCCATTTCTCTTATTTTTCTTGTCATTTTGGGTCAAATTTTTCTGGTTCTTTGCATTCCTTATTTTTGATTGAATGAGAGACATTGTGAATTTTACTTTGGATTCTATATATTTTTGTACTTACATCACTATTTTTGAACTTTGTTCTGGAATGCAGGTAAAATTACTTGGAAATATATCCTTTTGAGTCTTGTTTTTTAAGCCTATTAGATGGTGTTTATCCTTCCTGTGTTTATAAAACTCGACAGATATATATGTTTTCTTTTTTCTTTTTCTTTCTTTTACAAAAATAGTTTTTATGTGTTCTTCACAGGCTTTTTCATTACAGTTCTGACATTCTTATTTAGGCAGTAATTACTTCTGGCCTGACTACTACATTAGTCTCTTAATATTTGTCTGGTTTTCACATTCTTTGTGTTTCTGATGCAGTGTTCACACTGCTGTCAGAATGGCGCTAAAGCATTCTGACAAGTGCTTTGCAGTGCCAGTGGCATTGGGATTCACATTTACAAATTATTCCCCTGGGACACCTGGGTATCTCAGTTGTTTAGGTGTACAGCTCTTGGTTTTGCCTCCAGTGGTGGTCTCAGGGTGGTGGTCTCAGGGTGGTGGGATTGATCCCCATGCCGGGCTCCACACTCAGTGCAGGGTCTGCTTGGGATTCCCTCTCTCTTCTCCCTCTGTGTCTCTCTCCCCAGTCATGTGCGTGCTCATGTGCGTGCTCTCTCTCTCAAATAAATAAATAAAATCTTAAAAAAAAATTATCCCCCAATGGTAATAAAACATACTTTGAGTTTACATCCTCAGAGTATGTACACTTATTTATACATTATAACTGGATATAAATTAGCATATAGTCTTTTATAATATGTTCACTGAGAAATACACTCTAAAACAGAAATTTAAAAACATTTAAAGATTATAGTATGTTTTAAAAATAATTCATTAGCAAAAGTATATTAATGATAGAGGATATATTATGTTTCAGTTAGTCTTATTTGCTTTTGAATAGTTTGGGTTAACTCCTTTTCAGGTCTCATATGCTCATTGTTGATTTTACCTTGTAATGTACCTGATGAAGAGTTTTTATATATTCGGTGTAAAAATGTCAGCCCTGCTGTTTTCTTGGTGTCCTTTGTATTCACATCATTATCACTCACATGTTTAGTGTTATCTCAGATCTGCTGTTTCTTTATGGTAATGTTTTTAAGCCTGATTAAAATTAGATAAGAAAGTTGTTTATCTAACAAGGCATGTGAACATGTTGAGAACAAGTAAATGAATTTCAGAGTACTGAATGTGAAGTAGGACTGACATAGGAATTGAGAAAGGGCAGCACTGTCAATCCATATATTAAATAGGTGAAGCTTAATTTTATTTTTAGATTAAAAATACATGAGTGGGGGCATCTGGGTGGCTCAGATGTTTGGGGCTCTGCCTTTGGCTTGGGTCATGGTCTCGGGGTCCTGGGGTAGAGCCCCATGTCGGGCTCCCAGCTCAGTGGGGAGTCTGCTTCTCCCTCTTCCTGCTGTTCTCCCTGCTTGTGTTCTCTCTTTCTCCCTCTCAAAGTGAATAAATAAAATCTTTAAAAATAAAAAAAAATATTAAAAATACGTATATCTGTATACATTTCTTTGTGGCATTACTGGCTCCATCAGTAGATTCATTTCTGCCTGATCATTAAGCCCCTCCTCATTATTCCTTATGGCTAAATATTTTATGTGTGTCATATCCATTAACTTTTACTTTGTAACTTATCATCCCAAAATTTGGTGCCGTAAAACAATTGTATATTTAATTCACAGTTCCTTGTGAGAGTTGGTTGAATGGGCTGGTTTTTTTGGTCTGGCCTGGGCTGACATTTTTACATTATCTGAGGTAATCTAGGTTGGGCTTTCATGTGTCTGGTCAGCTGGAGGGATGGCTGGAAGGCTAGCTGTGTTAGGCAGAATTCTAAGATGATTCTTGATAACCTGTATCTTTCTGTTATTTCTTTATTTGGCAAGAGGGTGAGAACTTCAGCTTGCTTCTCAAAATAGAATATGGCAAAGGCAAAGAGATTTTACAGATGTAATTAAAGTCTCTGGTCAGATGACTTTAAGTTAAACTCAAAGAAGGATTATCTTCAATTGGCCTGACCCTGTCAGGCAAGCCCTTTAAAAAAGGACCTGGAGGTCTAAGATGAAATAATTGAGCAATTCTTGCTTACTTTGAAGAAGCAACCTGCCATATTGTGAGAGGCCCATATCACAAGAACTATGGGCATCCTCAGGAGCTGAGTTCAGGCCCAGCTGACAGCCAGTAAGAAATTGACCTTAGTCTTAGAACCGCAAGAAATTTTTTCCTGCCAATAGCTCTGAGAGCTTGGAAAAGGACCCTGAGCTGTAGTAAAGAAAGCAGCTTGGTTAACACTTTGATTTGATTTAATGAGCCCCTGAGCAGAAGACCTAGCTAAACCGTGCTCACTCAGATCCCTCACCCCCGGAAACTTGAGATAATAATAAGTGTGTGTTGTTTTAAACCACTAACTTTGTGGTAATTTGTTACATGACAATATAAAATTAATCTGCTGGATAGTTTAGGATAGCCTTACTATAATTTTATACTTTTTCAGAATGGAATAAAATCATATGTTCCCTTTTGAGATTGGTGTTTTTCACTCATTATAGTACTTGGGATCTATGCAAGTTGTTGTGTTTATCAATACCATTTCCTTTATTGTTGAACTAGTATTCCATTTTAGGAGTATGCCACGAGTTGTATATCCATTCTTCCATTGAGGAATATTTGAGTTGTTACTAGTTTGGGGCTATCATATATAAAGCCACTGTGAAAATTCATATGCAGGTTTCAGTGTGAAAATATTTTTATCCCTGGGATAAATAACTATGAGTGGAATTGCTGGGTAATATCTATGTTTAGCTCTGTGAGAAACTGCCACACTTTTTTTCCAAAGTGGGAGTACCATTTTTAATTCCCACTAGTGATGTTACGAGTTGATGTGCTTTCTCAACAGCACTTAGTATATCAGTATTTTTTCTTTTATCTGTTCTAGTAGATGTCCAGTAATCTCGCAAGACTTAATTTGCATTTTCCTAATGGGTAATGGTGTTCAATATCTTTTCAGGTACTCACATCCTATTTCAGTATCTTTTGCTGTAATTTATGTTCAAGTCTTCTGTTTTTTAAGATTTTAGTTATTTGAGAGAGATAGAGCGAGAGAGCACAAGCAGGGGGAGCAGCAGAGGGAGAGGGAGAAGCAGACTCCCCATTGAGCAGGGAGCTGGACGTAGGGCTTTATCCCAGGACCCTGAGATGATGACCAGAGCTGAAGGCAGATGCTTAACTGACTGAGCCACCCAGGTGTCCCTATGTTCAAGTTGTTTGTTCATTTTCTGATTGGATTACCACAATCTAATTTGGTATTGTTGAGATACAAATTGTTTGTTGAATGTGTGATTTGCAGTTATAATTTTCCAGACTGTGGCTTATTTTTTTATTTTCTTAAGAGTGTGTTTTACAGAGTAAAAGTTCTGAGTCTTGATGAAGTCGTAACTTTTTTTTTTTAAAGATTTTATTTATTTGACAGAAACACAGCCAGAGAGGGAACACAAGCAGGGGGAGTGAGAGAGGGAGAAGCAGGCCTCCTGCCGAGCAGGGAGCCCCATGTGGGGCTCAATCCCAGAACTCCGGGATCATGACCTGAGTTGAAGGCAGTTGCTTAACCAACTGAGCCACCCAGGCGCCCCGATGAAGTCTAATTTATTGTTTTTAAAATTTTAATTTAGTGGTGCCTGGCTGGCTCAGTTGGTGCTGTGTATGACTCTTGTTCTTAGGGTCATGAGTTCAAGCCTCATCTTGGGTGTAGAGATTACTTAAAAATAAAATCTTTTAAAAAAGTAAAAAAAAATTATTTTATAGATTTTTTTATGTTTGTCATGTATAAGAACTTCTTGTCTAACTCTAGATAAAAATTTTCTCTTATATCCTAGAAGTTTTATTTTTTTAACAATTTAATTTTTAAGTAATTGCTACATCTAGCATGGAGCTTGAACTCACAACCCAAGATCAAGAGTTGCACTCTTCACCAACTGAGCCAGTTGGGCACCCCTAAAAGTTTAATATTTTACAGTTAGGTCTGTTACTCCTTTTAAGTTAATTTTTGAATTACGTGTAAAGTTACGTCAAGGTTCATTTTTTTTTTTTGCCTATTAGATGGCCACTTGTTAAATTACTATTTGTGAAGACTATCCTTTCTCTATTAAATTGCTTTTACAGCTCTGTCAAAAAGCAATTGGCCATATTTTGTAAAAGGTTTTACTTTTACACTCTGTTCCATTTACCTATATGGTCCTCTGTTGGTACCATGCTATTTTGACTGTGTTGTATTACCATAGGATAGGTTGTAAAATCACGTGATATGATTCCCTCATCTTTGTTACTTTTCAGAATTGTTTTAGCTCTTCTGATTTTTTTGCCTTTCCATGTAGAATCATCTTAACTATATCTACAAGTTTGTTTTTTGTTGAGATTTTCATAGTAAATACATTCAACCAGCGGATTAGTGTGGGGAGAGGTGACATCTTGATTATGTTGAGACTTCCAGTCTATGGATCTAGTATGTCTTTTTATTTATTTAGATCTTCTTTGATATTTTCATGAGCATTTTGTAGTTTTAGTTTACAGATTTTGCATGTTTTGTTAGATCTGTATCTCAGTATTTAATTTCTGGGAAGCTATTATAAATGGTATTGTGCTTTTAATTTTGGTTTCTAATTGTGGATTGCTTGCATATAGACAGTGTTAATTTTTGTGTGTTGACCTACATCCTGTTGAATTTGATAAACTTAATTACTAGTTCTAGGAGTTTTTCCTCTAAATTCCTTGAGATTTTTTTAGACCATCATGTCATTTGTGAAAAGGGCCAGTTTTACGTATTCTTTCTGATCTATGTGCCTTTTATTTTGATCTCTTGACTGATTTCACTGGCTAACATTTCAGGCTCCAAGTTAAATAGGAATGGTGAGAGTGGATATCCTTGCCTTCTTGACAGTCCTAAGGGGAAGGCATTCAGTTTTTCACCATTAGTATGATGTTAGCTATGGATATTTTGTAGGTATTTTGCTGTACCAGGTTGAGCAAGTTCCCTTCTGTTTCTAGTTTGTTGAAAGTTTTTATCATAAATGTGTTGAATTTTCTCAGTAACTTTTCTTCGTTAATAGACTTCATGTTTCATTGTTTACATTTTTTCTGAGGATAAATGATGAATACATTTTCACCTGTTTATTGACCATTTTTATCATCTTCCTATTTGAATGTTTAATTTTTCCATTTAAAAAGAATTTTTTATTTTGTAACACTGATAAGCTTTTGGAAAAGTTTTTAAGTACAGAAGAACTCCTTTTTTCTGCATTTAGAAATACACCTTTTTTTGTTGAGTGTTAATATTTTGGAGCCCCATTATACCTTTATTCCTGAATGTTAATACTTCAGTGTGTGTATGTGGTATTTGCTACAGTGGAAGAATTAATATTGTTAAAATGTTCATGTTACTCGGGGCGCCTGGGTGGCTCAGTTGGTTAAGCGACTGCCTTCGGCTCAGGTCATGATCCCGGAGACCCGGGATCGAGTCCCACATCGGGCTCCCTGCTTGGTGGGAAGCCTGCTTCTTCCTTTCTCACTCCCCCTGCTTGTGTTTCCTCTCTGGCTATGTTTCTCTCTGTCAAATAAATAAAATCTTTAAAAAAAAAAAAATGTTCATGTTACTCAAAGGAGTATACAGATTCAGTGCAATCCCTATCAAACTACCAATAGCATTTTTCACAACTAGAACAATATTTGTATGGAACCATAAAAGATCCTAAATAGCCAAAGCAATCTTAAAAAAGAAAAACAGGGGTGCCTGGGTGGCTCAGTTGGTTGGGCGACTGCCTTCAGCTCAGGTCATGATCCCGGAGACCCGGGATCGAGTCCCACATCGGGCTCCCTGCTCGGCAGGAAGCCTGCTTCTCCCTCTCTCACTCCCCCTGCTTGTGTTCCCTCTCTGGCTGTGTTTCTCTCTGTCAAATAAATAAAATCTAAAAAAAAAAAAAAAAAAAAAAAAAAAAAAAAAAAAAAAAAAAAAAAAAAAAAAAAAAAAAAAAAGAAAAACAAAGCTGGAGGTATCACAGTTCCAGATTTCAAGATCTATACTGCAGAGCTGTAGTAATCAAAACAGTGTGGTCTTGGCACAAAAACAGATATGTAGATCAGTGTAACTGAATAGAGACCCAGAAATAACCCACAATTATATGGTCAATTAATCTACAACAGAGAAGGCAAGAATATACAATGGGAAAAAGTCTCTTCAACAAATGGTGATGGGAGCACTTTTTAACACCATACACAAAAATAAACTCAAAGATCTGAATGTGTGAGACTTGAAACTATAAAAATCCAAAAAAATGTCTCCTATGGCAAAGGAAGCAAAAGCAAAAATAAACTATAGATATTACATCAAAATTAAAAACTTTTGCACAGTGAAGGAAACAAAAGGCATACCACTGAATGGGAGAAGATATTTGCAAGTGATATATCTGATAAGGGGTTAATGTCCAAAATATATGAAGAATTTACACAACTCAGTACCCCAAAAATCCAATGAAAACATGGACAGAGAACCTGAATGAATATTTTTTTTCAAAGGAGACCTACAGATGTCATACAGATACACGAAAAGATGCTTAACATCACTCATCATCAGGGGTGCCTGGGTGGCTCAGTCGTTGAGCGTCCAACTCTTGATTTTGGCTTAGGTCATGATCCTCAGGGTCCTGGGATCAAGGCCTATGTTGGGCTCCCCGCTCAGTAGGGAGTCTGCTTGAGATTCTCTCTCTCCCTTTACCCCTCGCCCTGTTCTCTCTCTCTCTCTCTCTCAAGTAAATACATCTTTAAAAAAAAAAACCCATCACTCATCATCCGGGAAATGCAAATCAAAACCCCATGATAAACCACCTTACACCTGTCAGAATGACGAAAATCAAAAAAAGCAAGAAATAACAAGTGTTGATGAAGATGTTGAGAAAACCCTCATAGCTGTTTGTGGGAGTGTAAACTTGTGTGGCCACTGTGGAAAACAGTATGGACATTTCTATTCTTTCTTTTCTTTTTTTTTTTTTTAATTTATTTGACAGATCACAAATAGGCAGAGAGGCAAACAAAGAAAGAGGGGGAAGCAGGCTCCCCGCTGAGCAGAGAGCCCGATGCGGGACATGATTCCAGGACCCTGAGATCATGACCTGAGTCGAAGGCAGAGGCTTAACCCTCTGAGCCACCCAGGTGCCCCTGACCTTAATTCTTTTGAAGATTACAAGCCAGTTATTTCATTAGAATGTTGTTCAGTTTGGGTTTTCTTAGGTTTTTTCCTGATTAGATTCAGTTTATGTATCTTCATCAGGTATATCAGAGAAGTGATGCTGTATGTTCTTAGTGCATCCTGTTAGATGGCTCATTATTTCAATTTGTCCTGTTACTAATGTCCACTTTTATCACTTGCTTAAGTAAGGTAGCATCTGCTAGGCTTAATCACTGTAAAACTCCTCTCTTTCCATGGGGAACTCTAATGTCCCATTCTCCTTCTAAGTTTCATTTTATTTAGATCTATATAAAATCATGGTGTTCTGTTTTATTCAGTGGATTATAATCTGTTATTTCATATTTAGGTGTTCAGATTGTTCCTAATTTGGCTGCTGGGGATTTTTTCATTCTTGGAGTGCTATTGCCAGAAAGGTGATGTAGGTTCACTGTATGCTTTCCTTGTCCTAGCCCTTAGTATTAGTCATTTCTCCATGGAACCCTGGTTCTTTTAATATATAATGGTATTCAGAAGCCAAGATTTAGGTTCTAGGTGTGTTTGCTGCTATTGGGATGTTGCTGATACCAGTTCTTCCCAGTGAGAGGAGGTTAAGAAAAAATTTTTTAAGATTTTATTTATTTGACAGAGAGAAACACAGCTAGAGAGGGAACACGAGGGGGAGTGAGAGAGGGAGAAGCAGGCTTCCCACCAAGCCAGGGGGAAATGAGCCGAAGGCAGACCTGAGCCAAAGGTAGACGCTTAAAGACTGAGCCACCCAGGTGCCCCAATTTGGGTGTATTTACATATATAAATGTATATGCACTTACATCTATATTTATGTCTAGCTTTATTTGAACATGTTAAAAACCATGAGTTTACACAGTACTGCAAATACTAATGCAAGCCCAGAGGATTCATTCCAAAGTTTTCTCCTTTTCCGTATTTGTAACTACCTTCTCCAACAGTAAGAAATCTAGCTCTTGTGTTTCCTGTTATTTAGTACATTGTTTAATCCTTCCATATTCTTATATAATCTCCTCCTATCACTATTGCTGCCTTTCTTTCTTTCTCTCTCTCTCCTTTCTTTCTCTCTCTCTCTCTCTCTCTCTTTCTTTCTTTCTCTTAAAATATTTTATTTATGGGGCGCCTGGGTGGCTCGGTTGGTTGGGCGACTGCCTTCGGCTCAGGTCATGATCCCGGAGATCCGGGATCGGGCCCCACGTTGGGCTCCCTGCTCGGCGGGAGGCCTGCTTCTCCCTCTCTCGTTCCTCCTGCTTGTGTTCCCTCTCTGGCTGTGTTTCTCTCTGTCAAATAAATAAAATCTTAACAAAAAAAGAATTAAAAATTAAAAAATATATATTATTTATTTATTTATTTGACAGAGAGAAACACAGCTAGAGAGGGAACACAAGCAGGGGGAGTGAGAGAGGGAGCAGCAGGTTTCCTGGCGAGTAGAGAGCCCAATGTCGGGCTCAATCCTGGGACTCTGGAATCATGACATGAGCTGAAGGCAGATGCTCAATGACTGAGCCACCCAGGAGCCCCATATCGCTGCCTTTCCCTGATGAAGATGTCCTCTTGATCTCTCTTGGACTCCAGCACCCTGTACTGGACTGGACTGGATCCCCAGGGATGATTGCCTCACCTGTTTCAGGCTCTGATTGCCCACATCAGTGCCCTCGTATAAATGCCCTCCTCACCCAGCTTGGCTTTGATACCCTGCCCCTTGTCATACTTTGTTTGGGGCATTTTACCCTTCTTGAGCTCTGACTCAGCACCATGCCACCTTGTGCATGCAGACCTTCTGTGTTCCATTCGGGGCCTGATTCCCTACTATCAGTCACCAGGGCTCTTCCTTTCCCCTTGGTGTAAGGAAGGATTAGTTTGGGAAGGAATATGGCTGCTTCTCCCTTTTAAAAAAGTAGTTTATTTTGGGGCATCGGGGTGCTCAATCAGTTAGGTGTCCAGCTCTTGGTTTCAGCTCAGATCATGATCTCACTGTCATGGGATGGAGCCCTGCATCTGACTCTGAGCTCAGTTCAAAATCTGCTTCAGATTCTCTGTCCCTCTCCTTCCCACTCACTCTACATGTATTGCAAATATTTTTTTCCAGTTTGATGGCCGCCTTTTTGTTTTTATTAAGGTGTCTGTGAGTAGTTTTCAATCCTGAAAAATTTTATCACATTAAGAAATTAGTATTAGTATTTTTAGAAGTCTATCCAGTAACACTAACTAATTAATTAATTGATTAATTAATTAATTAGTTAGTTAAAGTAGGCTTTATGCCCAGCACAGAGCCCAATGCAGGGACCCTGAGATCAACACCTGAGCTGAGATCAAGAGTTAGACACTTAACCAACTGAGCCACTCAGGTGCCCCAACACAGAAATATTGTGTTATATTTCCTTCTAGAAACTTTATATTTGGCTCTTACATTGAGGTTTGTGATCCAAATTAATTGTTGAGTGTAACTTAAGATAGTGGTCAAGTTTGTGTTTTCATTTATCTTGTTGTTTCAGGCTTATTTAATGACTTGCCTTTCCCTATTGAATAGTGTTCGTGCCTTTGTCAGAAATTGTGTATATATAGATATGTTTTCATATTCTGTTCTATTCCACTGGTCTGTTTATACCAATATCATACTCTCTTGATTTTAATAAATCACAAAATCATGTAGTGTTATTGGTAGCATGAGTCTTGTAACTTTTTCAAGATTGTTTTGACTGTTCCTGGTCCTTTAAGTTTTCATATAAATTTTAAAATCATCTTGTCAATTTTTACCAAAACAATGCCTCTTGGGGTTGCATTGAATCTATAGATCACTTTGCAGAAAATTAAGATTTTAACGTTGATTTTTTTTTCTTTCCAGTTCATGAACATGGTATGTCTTTCTATTGATTTAGACTTTTTTTTTTTTTTAAGATTTTATTTTTTTATTTATTTGACAGAGAGAGAGGAGGAAGCAGGCTCCCTGCTGAGCAGAGAGCCCGAGGCCGGCCTCTTTCCCAGGACCCTGAGATCATGACCTGAGCCGAAGGCAGAGGCTTTAACCCACTGAGCCACCCAGGCGCCCTGATTTAGGTTTTCTTTAATTTTTTTTCTTTTTAGCAGTGTTTTCTAGTTTGCATTCATGTGTTACCTGTCTTCTGAAAAAATTTTTTTAAGCTTTTATTTATTTATTTGAGAGAGAAAGGGAATGAGAGAATGAGCATGAGGGGGGAAGGTCAGAGGGAGAAGCAAACCCCCTGCTGAGGAGGGAGCCCAATGTGGGACTTGATCCCAGGACTCCAGGATCATGACCTGAGCTGAAGGCAGTCGCTCCGAAGTTTTTTAAGTATTTTTTAATTTTGTTGCTATTGCAAAGGGAAACGATTTTTAAATTTTTTGTTTTTTTTTCTTTATTCAGTTTTGATTCTTTAAAAAAATTACGTAATTTCTCACATTATCTTTTGTCATTCTTGGCATATTATTTTTGTTTTGTACCAGAGTAAGTTGCAGACGTAGTGTCTCTTTACCTCTAAATACTTACTAAAAACAAGCACCCGAGCAGCACCAGGAGCGGCAGAGGGAGGGCCATTTACTTTCTAGAAAGCTCCCCAGTCTGGGTTTGTCTGATATTTTTTCATTATTAGATTCAAGTAATAAGTTTTTGACAGGAATATTTCAGAAGCGATGTCCTTCTCAGTGCATTAGGAGACAAATTACTTCTTCTTGTCTGATTTCTCATAATTCAGTCATTTGGTTGAGGTGGTGTCTGCCATATTCTCCACTGTAAATAAGTATCTTGTGCGGAGATACCTTGAATTTACATGATTAGTCTTGTCAAACTTGCATCCATTAGTTTTAGCGTCTCCTGATGAATGGGTCCAGCCTGAAACAATCTCTGTTCTGATGGTTGTCAAGTGATAATTTTTAAAATTCATTTGACATTTATTAATTGGAATTCTGCAGTAAGGAAGAGCCTTCTTTTCCCCTCATTTGTTTATTCATTATGGATTTGTGGATTCTTATTTTACTGTTATCTGCTAATATTATTATTAGCTTTAATGCACAAATTGTGCCAGCATGGCCAGCGGGACTCCCTTCACCATGGCTTTTGTGTCCTGACAGGCCCCCCCCCCTCATTCCACACATTTTTTACTTTGTTGTTTTCTGGCCTAGCAAAATGTCTGGACTTAGCCTACATTTTCCAGCCCCAGCTTTGGAATCAGCCATATTTCCAGGGACCTCAGGATCCTCTTAGTTCAGAATAGTGTATATGTATACATCTCTATCTGTTTCTGTATTTGTCTGTCTTTACATATGTTGGTTCATAGTGATACTATCAGGTCCAATCTCTTACTGCAGGGTTAAGCTAGCTTTACCTCTTTCCGTATTTATGACTTGCTGCTCCAACTGGTGAAAATCCTGGCTGTCGTTGTCTACTTTATATCTTATTGTTCGCTCAGTTTAGAATAAACATTTAATGGTTTCATTATTGCCAGCCCATTGCACTGTGAAAAATCTATTAAAAGGAGAGCTCAGGGCACCTGGGTGGCTGAGTTGGTTGAGCTACTGCCTTTGGCTCAGGTCATGATCCCGGAGACCCGGGATCAAGTCCCACATCGGGCTCCCTGCTCGGCAGGAAGCCTGCTTCTCCCTCTCTCACTCCCCCTGCTTGTGTTCCCTCTCTGGCTGTGTTTCTCTCTGTCAAATAAATAAAATCTTTAAAAAAAAAAAAAAAAAAAAAGGAGAGCTCACTGTTTATAGTTTATTTAGTTCTTGAGCCCAGTGTACATAGTTAAAATAGTGTGTTCAAAAGTTACTTTGGGCTAGATCCGCCCCTTCCCTCCTTCAGTGTGGTTATGTTAGTCTTTTGAAATACTTTAGAATTTTCTGCTAGTGCCACAGTACTTTCTCTTCCCAGGAGTCTGGCAAGACAGGTATTCTCATATATTGCTGTTAGGAATACAAATCCATGCAACACTTTTTGAGGGGGATTTGGCATTGTTAACAAAATTGCGTTTGCATTTAACCTTTGACTCAGCATGTCTACTTCAGGAACTTACCCTGAAGATGCACCTTTAACAATACAAACATACAGATTTATGAGATTATTCAAGACATTATTTCTGGGGCATCCAGTTGGCTCAGTTGTTAAGCATCTGCCTTCTGCTCAGGTCATCAGGGAGAGGAAGAAGCAGGCTTCCCACAGAGTAGGGAGCCCGACATGGGGCTTGTTCCCAGCACCCCAGGATCATGACCTGAGCCAAAGGCAGATGCTTAATGACTGAGCCATCCAGGCACCCCAATAGTGAAATCTTAAAAAAAAAAAAAAAAAAAAAAAAAAAAAAAAAAAAAAAAAAAAAAAAAAAAAAAAAAGAGAGTAGTATTTCTATTTGTGAAATGTTAAAGCCACCTAAATGCCAGTACATGGGTGAATGGATATGTAAGTAAACTTTGGTATCTGCATCATGGAATTTTGTGCAGCTGAGAAGAGAATGAAGACTGTCTATGAAATGATTGAGAGATTTGCATGATATATGGTTAAGTGAAAAAAGTAAGTGCAAAATACTGTGTATAGCGTGCAGTGTGATTGTCTAAGGATAAAGGGAAAATAAAATAGATGTGTATATAACCATTTGTGCAAAAAGAACCCCAAGAAGAAGCCAGAAACTAATGAAACTGGTTACCCAACAGGAGATAGATAAGAATGGGGCTTACAGGGGGTAAGGTGGGAAGAGAGGGGATGAAGGCAGTGTCACTTCTCTGAGCATAACCTTCTATATAGTTTGGGTTTTTTATAACTGTGCTATGTTTCACACACTTAAAAATTAAGTAAAATAACAATGATGAGTAAAAACCAAAATGGATTACAAACAGAAAAGATGAAGCTAATGCTGTTAATGGTGATAAAATTCTTGATATGATCAGACACATCAGTTTCAGTCTTCCTAGTAAAGGTTGATCTGGGAACCATCCTTTCTCCTGTTCTGTTTCTCCTGGTCTGTTCTGTTTGTTCCTAGTCTGTTTGTAGGGGGGGCCTCCTGTCCTGAGAAATTTCCTGGGGCACAGAACTTATAGTGCTAAACTGGGAAAGTCCCAGGCAAATTGGAGTGATTTGGTTACCCTATTTGACATCTGTTTTCGTGGGCTTTCCCTTCATCACCACATTGGGAGTTCTTTTCACCTGTCTTCTGTGATGCACTTTTTCTCCTAGATCTTGTGTGAATTTAATTTTTGTTTTAGTTTAGTTTGGTTTGTTTATTATTTTTATTTATTTGTGGAACAGATACTCCAGGTGCTTCTAGGAGGTAAATTATTTGAAACGTTACATATCTTTATCTTACATTCCATACTGGATTATTGATTTGACTTTGAATTTTAGAAGAGGGGTGTCTGACTGGCTCAGTCAGAAGAGCATGTGACTCAGTCTTGGGGACATGGGCTTGAGCACCATGTTGGTTGTAGGGATTACTTAAATAAAACTTGAAAAAAGAAAATCTTAGAAAATATTACATTCTG
Source organism: Spilogale gracilis (assembly GCA_004023965.1). Lineage (NCBI taxonomy): Eukaryota > Metazoa > Chordata > Mammalia > Carnivora > Mephitidae > Spilogale > Spilogale gracilis. The sequence continues at coordinate 12,164 of PITA01010742.1, read as the reverse complement.
GGGCGCTATGGTGGTACAGTCAATTAAATGTCCGACTCTTGGTTTTGGCTCAGGTCATGATCTCAGGGTCAGGAGATCGAGTCCCATGTCTGGCTCTTTGCTCATCGCGGAGTCTGCTTTGAAACTCTCTCTCTCTCCACCTGCCCCTCCCACCCCCACTGACACATACTCTTTCTCTAAAATAAATAAATCTTAAAAAAAAATCTTGGGCGCCTGGGTGGCTCAGTGGGTTAAAGCCTCTCCCTTCGGCTCAGGTCATGAGCTCAGGGTCCTGGGATCGAGGCCCACATCGGGCTCTCTGCCCAGCGGGGAGCCTGCTTCCTCCTCTCTTTCCACCTGCCTCTCTGCCTACTTGTGATCTCTCTCTCTCTGTCAAATAAATAAATAAAATCTTTTAAAAAAATCTTAAAAAATATTATATTCTCCAAAACTGCTCTTGAGAAGTGTGATGCCATTCTGATTCCTTTGTGATGTGTTCTCTCTGAATGGAAGATTTTAGGATCTCTTTTTCAATTCTCTTTCTGAAATTTCATGCTGCAGTGCTGTGGAATGGGTCTTTTCTTCATTCATTGTGCAGGGTGTTTTGTCTTACTAAATCTGGAAACTTAGATCTTTTCATTTTGGGAAAACATCTTGTATTTCGGCCTTTTCTGTTTTCTTAGAACTTCTGTTTGTTGTGGGACTTTCTTGATGCAACCTATTTTCCTTTTCTTCTGAGTCAGTTCTTTGGGATATAACCTATTTGTTGTTATTTCTGGGAGTTTTGTTTTGAATCATTTTGTGTTTCTAGCAGATTGCTCACATTTTCTGATGTTCCTTTTTTTTTTTTTTTTAAGAGCCTTCTGTGCTTTTTGTTTGGGAACTATCTCTTTGAGAACATTTACTGTGAAATCTGTATTATCTTACTGTTTCCTTTTACATCCTTTTGTTTTTGGTTGCTATTGCATCTGAAGTTGTGCACAATATCTGGTGGCCATTGATAGGTGGCACTCTGGTTGATGTGATGGAGAGTGGAGACCCAGATCTTTTTTTTTTTTATCCCCAGTTCTCTACCAGAAGATGTTTCCTCTTAGACTGGCCACTTTTTCTGGGAAAAGATATCCTTTCCTCTCTTGCCAGCTAGCTGAGAGCAGGCTAGGGCTGGGGTTGCAGGGCTATGACCGCGAGGAGAGCTTTGGGCGCCAGACTGAAAAGAGAACTGATGGCGTCATTGTTTTGTATGTCATCTTTGACTTATTGCGCCTGTTTAGAGTGAGGCATCTCACTTCCTCCCCCTTTCCTTGAGCTAGTATCTTCTATCCTGGACCCTTTCTGGTTCAGTCCAAGCAGAATTAAATCTATTTTCTTCTGAAGCTAGAGGTAGATATTGCCTAATTGTTTGGGGACACAGAGGAGACCTGAGGGGTCTAACTTCTGGCTCACACTTCCAACAAGTTCTCCTATTTTAATTCCCATGCCTTGCCTCTGTGTGCAGTGATTCCTGGACCTTTAACCACTGCCCCCTGCAGGGTTTTGCAGTACTAACTGGCCAGCTTTTTGGCTTTTTCCTCTGTAGCCTCAGACTTCAGCTTTCTTTTCCCTGCTGAGTTAGTTACTCCCTGTCTTCCAGCCATCCATCTTCTAAAATTCTGTTGACATCTCTCATCTGCCTTTTCCTCCCCCTTTCCCTTTGTCCATTTATACCTTTATTATTCCTTAGAGTCATTCTAAAGAGGCTTCATCAGGAATCAAAGAATCGTGTTCATTTCACCAGTGTTTTAATGGAAGCTCAGGCCTTTGTACAAAGAAAATGGGGAAATGACTTCGACTTCCACACCTCCATACCAGACTCTACCCGACCTATATCCCTTCACCTGCCACCCAGGCCTATGGCCCTTGTTCTTTCCCAATAGTAACCACTGTCATTAATGTATATCCTTCCTACTCATGTGGATCCATTAAAAATGTGTGGTCTGTTTATATAGGTATATTTTTACTTCCTTCAACTACTGTTTAATAGTGTATCATACCAATATACCTGGTGTTATTTATCCAGTACCCTATTATGGATGTTTAGGTTTTTTTACTATTACAAATACTACTGCAATAATCTTTTACTTTCGTAGTCACTATTTGCAAATGAGTAAGAGTTTTCCCGGAGGACTACTTCCTTAACGTTTTAATGGGTCAAATGGAGGTGATTTGGAGGCTTTCTTTGAGACTCAATGCAAACATTTTATTACTTAAAAAAAAAAAAGATTTTATTTATTTATTTATCTTTAAGAGAGAACGTGCTTGGGTAAGGATAGGGGGAGGAACAGAGGGGGAAGGAGGGGGAGGGGGAAGGAATCTCAAGCAGACTCCGTGCTGAGCATGGAGCCCATTGTGAGTCTCCATCCCACAACCCTGAGATCATGACCTGAGTTGAAACCAAGAGTTGGATGATTAACTGCCTGAGCCACCCAGGTGCCCCTGCATCCACCATTTTTGACCACAATTTGGTTTTTCTTTTTTTTTTTTTTTTTTTTTTAAAGATTTTATTTATTTGACAGAGAGAAACACAGCCAGAGAGGGAACACAAGCAGGGGGAGTGAGAGAGGGAGAAGCAGGCCTCCCGCAGAGCAGGGAGCCGGATGTGGGACTCGATCCCGGATCTCCGGGATCATGCCCTGGGCCGAAGGCAGTCGCTCAACCAACCGAGCCACCCAGGCGTCCCAATTTGGTTTTTCTTATAAAGTTGAAGATGTGCCTCCCCTCACATTCAGTAATTCTTAGGTATATATCCTAAAGAAATGCTCACATATACAAGGAAGTTCCTAATCCCACTGTTTGTAATAGCAAAACATAATAAGCAATGTGTAGTGTAAGCAACTAATTACTAATATCCATCAGATAAAAGAAAGGTAAATAAATTGTCGTATATCTATAAAATGAATAATGGCAATGAAAAGGACTGCACTTGTGTCTATCAATATGGAGGGAGGCTTTCAACATAGAACTGGATAAACAGCAAATTTAGAAGAGTACCTATAGTATGCTCTTGATACAAAGCTAACACAAAGCATGTAAAATTTAAAAGTATATTATCTAAGGATATATACATACATACTTGAACCATTATGAAAGACAAAACTCAAACACAAAATTCAGAAAACTGTTTACCTGGGGAGAAAAGAGGACAGAATCAAAAGGGGCAACCAGGGGGATTGATGGGATTGGTAATGTTGTATTTATTAAGGTGGGTTTTTATTGTTCTTTATCCTTTATATATTTTTAGTTTTTTTTTAAGTTATGTTTTTTGGGTTTTATTTTTTGATTTAAATTTAAGTAGTTAACATATAGCATATTATTAGTTTCAGAGATAGAGTTCAGTGATTCCTCAGTTTTATAGAACACCCAGTACTCATTACGTTATGTGTCCTCTGTAATGTCCATCACCCAGTTACCCCATTACCCCTCTCCCCTCAGCAACCCTCAGTTCGTTTCCTAGGTCATTAATATTTTTTTACATTTTATTTTGTACCTGTGATGAGAAAAGTAGAATTACAAAACTTCCAGATCTTTTCCAAAATTTTACTGAGAGACATGCTTTCTCTATGGTCCATGATCTCTTGTTAACAATTCTGAAATCTAAAAAAATGTTTTTTAACACTTTTTATTTTATTTTATTTATTTATTTGACAAAGAGAGAGATCACAAGTAGGCAGAGAGGCAGGCAGGGAGAGAGGAGGAAGCAGGCTCCCTGCTGAGCAGAGAGCCCCATCCGGGCCTCGATCCCAGGATCCTGAGATCATGATCTGAGCCGAAAGCAGAGGCTTTAACCCACTGAGCCATCCGGGTGCCATAAAAAAATATTTTTAAAAGATTTATTTCTTAGAGAGAGAGAGAGAGTGCACACTCCCATGTGTGCTGGGGGAGGAGCTGGAGAGGGAGAGAGAAAGAAGCAGACTCCCTGCTGAGCACAGAGCCCAACTTGGAGCTCCATCCCATGATCCTGAGATACGGCCTCAGCTGAAGCCTCAGCCAAGAGGCACAACCAACTAAGCCACCCAGGTACCCCTAAAATCTAAAATATTTTGAGAACTGAAAAATTTTTTTCCTAACTCACTTGGCAGTAAAACCTGCCCTGTCTAAACTCATTTGGTGGCAAAACTCTGATCCAGACTGACAAGGCTATTTATTTTAGTTGGTACGTGCATACATGTTATTTCAAAAAATGTTAAAAGTGTGTTTAATATATGATATATTAAAACTATATGCACTGTATTACCACCCCTGAATTCAAGAAATCCTGAATTCTAAAGCACATCTAGATCCAAGGGTTTCAGGGGAGGGCTCATAGACCTGTGGTCACATCACCATTGACTTAGAAACGTTGCAGTGGTGGGTGGCAAATCATAGATGAGAATTGCTTTATTTCTGATTGATAGAAGCTTCTTTTTTGTCTTTAAGAAGAACTCAGACAATTCTTTTCTCTATAATCTGTGTTCCAGGAGTGTGTTCATTTTTAAAATAAGAGCTCTTTTCTTTCTTTGACAGCTATAATACTGAAACTGCTTGTGATAATGCAAGTGGAGTTCAAATTCAATAGAACTTTTTTTAACATTAAGTATTTTTAAAAATGATGGAGTCTTTTCTCAAGTATACACAGAGGTTGTTTTGCTAGTTTTAATTCCTCTCTAGGATTCATATAACAAAATTAAAACATCACTAATGGACCCTTTTGCTTCCATTGTCTAAAGTTGAAGTTTACCCTTGAATCTATAAACTTTCTGTTCACATTAATAGTTTTTATGTGGTTTTACAGATTCCTGTTAAATTCATTCATGTTTTCAGAACTGTGAAATTCAGTAAGACATTTTTAACTCAGCTTTATTGGGATGGAAGTCACAGAAAGTGGCTGTTAGTGTATTCAAAAGTCATGCAGCCATCACCATAGTCTGATCCCAGAATATTTTCCTCACTCCCAAAAGAAGCTCCATATCCTGCAGTGGTTGTTTTCTGTTCCTCTTTTATCCTGTTCTCTGTTTGCTCAATTACTACAGATTTCTAAAAAAGCAGGTCCTCCCCTTTTCTTACTCTTTTCAAGAGTGTCTTGGTTCTTGTGGCCCTTTGCATGAGTCAGGGTGTATTAAAAAAAAAAAAAAAAGGATGTTTCATTGAAATCTTATTGAATTTACAAATCATTTTGGGGAGAGTTGACATCTTTAAATTTACCATGTTGAGTTTTCATAATATAGAAGATGGTGTGGCTCTCTGTTTAATTTTAAAACCTTTCTCTATAAAGTTTTATTTTCTTTATAAGATGATTATATTTCTTTAGTGAAGTTTGTCCTTGAGTGTCTTATATTTTTTTTTCTTTTTTTTTTTTAAGGTTTTATTTATTTGACAGAGAGAAACACAGCCAGAGAGGGAACACAAGCAGGGGGAGTGAGAGAGGGAGAAGCAGGCTTCCTGCCAAGCAGGGAGCCCGATGTGGGACTCAATCCCAGGTCTTCGTGATCATGACCTGAGCCAAAGGCAGTCGTTTAACCAACTGAGCCACCCAGGCGCCCCTAGTGTCTTATATTTTCTAATTGGTGATGTTATTGCTGAGTTTTTAATGTACTCTTGAATCTCACAACCTTGCTGAATTTCTTACTAGGTCTGAGTCTCTTGGCTCTTCAATGTAGATAATTATGCTGTCTGGAAAGTAGAACACTCTCTCTTTTAATCTCTTTTTTTAAAATAAGAATTGTTAGAAATTCTAGTATACTGTTGAGTGGTCAGCATGCTCTTGTTGTTAATAATTTATATTCAGCAGCTCTCAGATTCGCCTTCCCTAAGAAGCCATATTCATTTCTTGCTCAGGACACGTTTATCAGATCTATAAAGAAAGAAGAGGCATCCCTGAGATTTGTTTATCTCGTCTTCCAGTTTAGAACCTAATCTTGGGCAAATTGAAATTTTGTTAGTTGAAATTTTAGTGTTCTTTTTTATTCATGTTTGCGGCTTGTTATGTTCACAGTACCATTTATTTATATTTATTTATATAAATATATATATATATCTGATTTGGGGAGGGCACCTGGGTGGCTCAGTTAAGTATCTGTCTTCTGCCTTAGGCTCCGGTCATGATCCCAGGGTCCTGGTATTGAAGCACTATGTTGGGCTCCCTTCTCAGAGGGGAGCCTGCTTCTCCTTCTCCCTCTGTCTGCCACTCCCCCTGTTTGTGTTTTCTCTCTGTCAAATAAACAAATAAAATCTTTAAAAAATATGCTTTTTTAAAAAGATTTAAAAATCTGACTTGGATGCCTAGGTAGCTCAGTCAGTAGAGAATGTGACTCTTGATCCTCAGGATTGTAAGTTTGAGCCCCATGTTGTGTGTAGAGATTACTTAAAATCTTTTTAGGGGTGCCTGGGTAGCTCAGTTGGTTAAGTGACTGCCTTTGGCTCAGGTCATGATCCCGGGGACCCCGGATTGAGCGCCACATCGGGCTCCCTGCTTGGTGGGAAACCTGCTTCTCCCTCTCTCACTCCCACTGCTTGTGTTCCCTCTCTGGCTGTGTTTCTCTCTGTCAAATAAATAAAATCTTTAAAAAAAAAATTCTTTTAAAAAATCTGACTTAGAGAAAAATATTCAGGTTTTTATATTTATTAGTAATATTTTCATCATTAGTTTCTTTCTCAGTTGCCTTGCTAAACTAATACATTTTGTGTATTTTAAGAACACTTGCTTGTGATTCAGATGATTATGGGTAAAAATTATAGGCAAGTATAGTTGCTCTTCCAGCTTTTCTGTAAATATAAAATTATTTTCAAAGAAAGTGTTTAAAATGTATTTGGGGGCCTGGGTGGCTCAGAGGGTTGAGCCTCTGCCTTCAGCTCAGGTCATGGTCTCAGAGTCCTGGGATCAAGCCCCACATCCGGCTCTCTGCTCAGCAGGGAGTCTGCTTCCCTCTCTCTCTCTGCCTGCTGCTCTGCCTACCTGTGATCTCTCTCTCTCTCTCTCTCTCTGTCAAATAAATAAATAAAATATTTTAAAAAAAGTATTTGTTTGTAAAAGTAACACATGTGATCAGTATTTAAAAGGATCCAGAACAAAGAACTGCAACGGTAATAAAAAAACAAATGACTAAATTTAAAGATGTGCAAAAGACTTGAACAGATACTTCAAAAAGGAAGATAAAAGAATGCCCAGTAAGCATATCAACAAAGTGCTCAATATCTTTAATCATCAGAAAAATAAACCCCCCATGAGGTACCAGTGTATCCACTAGCATGGGTAAAGTAATATTGACAACATCATATCATGAGGATTTGGAGCATCTGAAACTCCACGCAGTGCTGCTGGGAGTGGAAATCTTTGGAAATGTCTGGACATTTTTTTCTTGTTTTAATTAAGCATTCATTCATCCCATACCCAGCAATTCTGTTCCTAAATATTTATGCAAGAGAGTTGAAAACCTATCCAGAAAAAGGAGTGTGCAAGAATGTTTGTAGTAACTTTGTATTCATAATAGCCCAAATCTGGAAATAATACTGATGTCCTTCGACAGAAGCATAGGTGAACACACAGTTGTCTATATGAATATTATGTAATAATGGATCATGAACTACTGATGCCTGCAGCAACACAGATGAGTGTTCACATTAGCCTGACACAAGAGAGTATATATACTGTATGATCCCATTTCTATAAAGGCTCTGAATAGGCAAAAGTCATTTTTCGTGATAGAAATAAGAACTATCATCTCAGTGAGGTGGGAGGGCAAGGTAGAGTCAGGGTTGACTAGGAAGGGGCACAGCAGAACTTTTAGGGATGTTGGCCATGTTCTCTATCTTGATAAGCATTTGTCAAACTCATCAGATAGTATATTGAAGATCTGTGCATTTTACTCTTAAGTTATACCTCATTTTAAAAAGTAAGAAAAAGGGGGTGCCTGGGTGGCTCAGTTGGTTAAGCAACTACCTTTGGCTCAGGACATGATCCCGGAGACCTGGGATCGAGTCCCACATCGGGCTCTCTGCTTGGCGGGAAGCCTGCTTCTCCCTCTCTCACTCCCCCTGCTTGTGTTCCCTCTCTGGCTGTGTTTCTCTCTGTCAAAATAAATAAAATCTTTAAAAAAAAAAAAAGTAAGAAAAAGGACACAAGGGGTATGCATTGATCCAAGGGCATTCCCCTATATAAGTGCAATGTAATTATCACACTCAGGAAATTTAGCATTATTGCAACCCTTTTATATATTGTTTTTCATAACATTTCAAGTCTGGTTTCAGCAAAGGATCACTCAATTTTTTTAAAAAAAAGTTTCTTGATAGAAAATATCCTTGCAAAAAAATTGAAGTCTTGAGTTTGATAGCATATTATGTGATTTCTATAATTCTCAGTAGCCCATTTCATTTTTTTCAGATGTCTACAGTTAATTTTGGAAATTTATGATATCAGATGTCTGAAGTTTATATGGAAAGATTAAGGAACTTTAAAAAGGCAGAATTAGAATTGTAGATCTTGCTTTCATTTTCTTAAATGTTTTGTTCTGTTTGCTTTTGACTGAAAATACATGGCTTTGGAAATTTGGAGTAGTTTGAATTGGAAACAAGTGGGCCGTACTTCTGTTTGTTTAATAATGAGATTTGCTTTTTTGTTTTTTAAAGATTTTATTTATTTATTTGACAGAGAGAAACACAGTGAGAGAAGGAACACAAGCAGGGGGAGTGAGAGAGGGAGAAGCAGGCTTCCCACCGAGCAGGAAGCCCGATGTGGGGCTTGATCCCTGGTCTCCGGGATCATGACCTGAGCCGAAGGCAGTCGCTCAACCAACTGAGCCACCCAGGCGCCCCTAATAATGAGATTTGTAATCAACACTAGGTTCCCCTAGACTCTCTCTGAGACATAAAGGAAGGAAATGTACTTTTAGTGACTTAGCTGTCAAAAAAGTATTTAATGTTAAAATTTTTTAAATGTTTCTTGATCACACACACAAAAATACACATTAATTGTAGAAAATACCCCAAACAAAAATAAAGTCCTCACAATTCTGCCACCTAGAGGTGCGATGGCTAACACACGTGAGGAGTATCCTTGTCTTTTGTCTATGCATATGTGCTCACACGATTTTTCTTTTTAAATAGATGATGTAATCATAACGTGTGAATTTAACTTCTTAATACACTTAAGACACTTAATAATGTTGTCAGCATTTCTCATTAAATATTCTAAAGTTTTACTTCAAATGACTGTCCACAGTAGTGTTCGAAATTCAGGAATTCTTTTTTAAAACTTTTTTATTGTAAAAATGTTAAGAGTAAAATACATGCAACATAAATGTTCAGCGTAATGAATGTCATAAAGTAAACACCCTCATACCTGCCACTCAGATCAAGATCTGGAGCGTGCCTGGCAGCCAGCAGCCCGTGGTACACTTTCCCACTCACAGCTCCCTTCTTCCCCTTAAAGGTGGCTACTCTTCTGACCATTTGGAAGTTCTGTTCTTGCTTTTCTTTATTGTTTCCCAGCTGTATTTGCATCCGCAACAATGTAGTTTAGTTTTGCCTGTTTTTGAACTTTTTACAAATGGAGTCATTACAGTATGCATTCTTTTGCGTCTGGCTTCTTTTTTTTTTTTTTTAAAGATTTTCATTTATTTGACAGAAAGAAACACAGCCAGAGAGGGAACACAAGCAGGGGGAGTGAGGGAGGGAGAAGCAGGCTTCCCGCCGAGCAGAGAGCCCGATGTGGGACTTGATCCCCGGTCTCCGGGATCATGACCTGAGCCGAAGGCAGTCGCTTAACCAACTGAGCCACCCAGGCTCCCGCATCTGGCTTCTTTTACTCAACATTTTGTTTTTCACATTCATCTGTATTGTTGTAGTTCATTCTTTATTGTGTACTACCATGTTTTGATTCTGCTGATGGTGAGCATTTCGGTGGTGTATAGTGCAGGTTTTATAGATGGCGCTGCCATGAACACTGGCAGTGCTTCCAGGTGTGTGTGTGTGTGTGTGTGTGTGTGTGTGTGTGTGCGTGCGTATGCACATGTATTTCTCAGGGAATCCAAATGTAGAACTGACATTGCTGGGTTGTCGGATGTTTCTACCTTCAGCTGTGCCAGATAATACCAAACTATTCTCACGTGGTTGGATCCATTTTCAGTTTACCTGTTTCTCATCATTAGCACTACTTGGTATTATTAAACTTTAATTTTAGCCATTCTTATGGATGTGGCCATATCTTCTTGTGGCTTAATTTGCATTACAATGTGTTTTCCTTATTGTTAATTATGTTAAATAGGTTTATGTGGGAATGTCAGCCATTTAGATATCCTGTTTGGTCCAGTGCTTTAATTCATGGTCTTTTGCCTATTCTTTTCCTGCGTTTCCTTTTTCTTATTGATCTATGTAGTTTAGATACTAAATCTTTATCCAGTTATATGAGTTGCAGATACCTTCTCCAACTTTGTAGGTAGCTTGCCCTTTTTTACTCTGTTAATGGTCTCTTGTTTAGAACAGAGGATCTTAATTTTAATGTAATTCCATTGATTGACTTTCTCCTTTTAGGGATTAATGCTTTTTATGTCCTATGTGCATTTTAGAAATAAAAGTGTTGGGTTAAGAGGTTTTTAGATTTTCACTTACAGTGTACTCTGCCACTGGCAGTGCATGAACCTTTTGATATCATTTTCACTCTTGCGGACAGTGTGGGCGTGATTTCCCCACCCTCTCCCTAGAACTGGAGTTCTCTGTTCATTAATGAATATTGTATCTTTAGTTTGACGAGTTTGTTACATCATTCTGTGCACATGGCAGCCACTAAGCCTGATTTCAATGTTAATACTAAAAATATTCTTTAACTTTTGATTCTGAGGAACATTTACAGCTGCTAGGAAAAGGGTTAAAGATCTAAAAAGCCGTTTTCTTTTTATTAATTTAAGTCAGCATGATTTGGGTTTAAATCAATGGCAGTAAATTGTTGAAGACTTAATATAGTGGATCATGGGATCCGTGAAACTGATGAGTTAGAATTTTGTAGATTTCCTTTATAAATTCCTTGTGTGTTTATAAGAGGTAGAATCATGACTTTATCTACTCTTCTTCACACACTTTATTAAAGAAGGCATTCATACCCTGACTTATCTCTGCTTCTCCTCTCCCCACCCACAAATATTCATTCAGAGTCCTTTCTAATTGCAAGGTGGGAAGTGGCCTCCCTTGGTTTTTCCTGGGAGTGGGTGGAGTTGAACTCAGACTGCCACAGAGCCCATTGGAAGGAGTCTCCCTTAGGAGGTGAAATCTGGAGTGGTGCTTTCCTGCCCTCTGCCTGCTTTCCTCCATCTTCCAGTTTAGGTTGCCGGCACTTTCCTGGGCCTCACAGACGTTCGGAATCTTAGTCCTTCACAGTGTCTCACCATTGCCTGGCTGCTCGCTCTTGACCCTCACGCACCTAGTTCACCTGCTGAAATCTGCAGTTTCCTTGCATTTGGGATGTTCTTCCATATTTGCTCATCCCATTTTCTGGAACTCCTTCCTGTCTGCTACTGCCAAGCTATTCACCTGCTAGCTAACTTCTTTTAAAACTCAGCTTAAGGGACGCCTGGGTGGCTCAGTTGGTTCAGCGACTGCCTTCGGCTCAGGTCATGATCCCGGAGACCCGAGATCGAGTCCCACATCGGGCTTCCTGCTCAGCGGGAAGCCTGCTTCTCCCTCTCTCACTCTCCCTGCTTGTGTTCCCTCTCTGGCTCTGTTTCTCTCTGTCAAATAAATAAAATCTTTAAAAAAAATAAATAAATAAATAAATAAAACTCAGCTTAAGCAGCACATCTCTTTGCAAGCCTTACCTCCATGCCCTCCTTCCTCCAGCTCACTGAGTTAGCTGCCCCCTTTTACGGACCGCCACAGCTCTTTCTGTAACTCTGTTGCTGTGCTTTGTGTTGTAATAAATTTGATTTTCTTTCTTTTTTTTTTTTAATGTCTTTTTATTTATTTATTTATTTATTTATTTATTTATTTATTTATTTATTTATTTTTTTCCCCATTCCCAACACCCAGTGCTCCACGCTCTAGGCGCCCCCAGTACCCACCACCAGGCTCTCCCATCCCCCCACCCCCTCCCTCCAAGTCCCTCAGTTTGTTTCTGTGTCCAAAGTCTCTGTTGTTTCGTTTCCCTCCCTAGATTACCCTAGTTCCCATTTCCTTTCCTTCTCCCA